>JBAMJV010003659.1:0-233931 GCA_037951105.1 Echinarachnius parma
TGATTTCAGGGGGCTGTTTTGAAAATTAGGCGGCCAAAAGTGCCCTAAGCCCCCGTGTATTTCCTTCCCTGGATGTTGTGTGGGTGATATCTGTGCACTGGCCGTGACAGTGTGAGGAATGCCGCATTCACAGTGAAGTAGTGAAGTGACAAATTCATCAGGTTACTCACCAGCTCCTTGAAGTAAATTTTATGCTAATTGTTGATTATTCTACAATATACACAGGTCTCTATTTTGTATAATTTATGAATTTCTTCAAGAGTGCCTTCTATTGCACTCTGCCTACGGCCTCAAAAATGCACTCGAGAAATTCAAAAAGGAATAGTGTATATTCTGATAATATTCTGATATATTCATCTCCATACCATGCACTATAATATTCTCATCTATTTTATTATTTTAAACAAAGGTTTGAGGACTTGAGGCATTACTGCGACCACCCGGACCGAATCCAGGTGATGCTTGTTGGCACGCAGTGCAACAACAAGGACCAGCGCACCGTCACCCCCGAGAAGATCGCCAAGATGGCCGAACACTACGATGCGGCCATGATGGAGATCAGTATACGTGAAGGGGTCAACGTGACGGACGTGTTTGACAAGCTCGTCGATCGGATTCTCGAATCGCATCCAGATTTCGCGGGAAGGGACGGGCAGCCCCTGTTTCTTCCGTATCCGTCGACTGCGGTACGTGGTGGTTGTGGTGGAGGAAATGACGATGATAGCAGGTTTGTCAGCTGTTCCGGCTGCTGTGGTATGGGCGGTGAGAAACCAAAGGAGATCGGGGGAGTAGGGTAACAAGAGGGAATATTGTTGTTGGTTCTATAACATGTACATGTACATGTACTTGAGAGCATGTGAACAAGACAGAGAGAGAGAGAGAGTGTGTGTGTATTAGAAGGGAATGATATATATATTGAAAAGCCTGATAATTATAGTACTATATAGTAATTAGTAAGACGGGGAAATACAGTCAGAGAGTAAAACACTAGCTAGTTAGATGGATGAATGAATGAATGGATGGATGGATGGAAAGTAGATATACATGTAGATAGAAAGATAGATAGATAGATAGATAGATAGATAGATAGATAGATAGATAGATAGATAGATAGATAGATAGATAGATAGATAGATAGATAGATAGATAGATAGATAGATAGATAGATACAGTGGAGCCTCTTTATAACGAGATCTGTTATAAAGAGGTACCTGATATAGCGAGGTAATTTCAAAGGTCCGGGTTCTATGTATTTTGTTGTTTTTAAGCCCTGATACAACAATATATATCTGATATAACGAGTTATATTCAATGGACCCAGCATACTCGTTATAACAAGGTTTCACTGTAGATAGATATAGATTGAATTGAATTGAATAGATGGATGTATCTTATAGATTGATTTTGGATGGATGGATGGATGGATGGATGGATGGATGGATGGATGGATGGATGGATGGATGGATAAGATAGATATATCAATTGATCTAGGGAGAATTAAGATGATACAACAATTACTTTTCACACTCCTTTTCATTGACTTGTTTATTGAAATTGTTCAAGTTGCTATCAAGAGGTCTGCTAACTAGTCCATGCATGTTTGCCAATCGAAATGATTATTGTTATTTAAGCTCTGTAAATTTCATGTGTTCCATCTTTCAAGTACTATAAACAAGCAGTCTGCCAATAGATTAATCTCTTTCATATTTATCTTGACTCGTACTTATAAATGTGCAACTATTGTACCTATTAATTTGATTTGAATTTAGTGTATAATGTGAAATTGTGTGTAAATATTTTTGCATGGAAGGGGCTTGTGTAATAATACTATAGATATGCCTGTGTACCTCTAATTCAGTGGACATGCCTGATTGTATAAAGTTATGTTGAATACATGTATTACATTGTAACAGTATGACAAGTTCTTCCAATTTCTCTTTCCTTATTTATCTCTCAGATTCCATTTAACCATGTTTCACGATATTTTGATTTTAGTATTTTATTTTTGATTACAATGTATTTTCATTTTGTAATTTTAAAAGCAAGCATGTGCTGCTACGTTAATTAGGCACTTACATGTAGTACTTGAATGTAGGTGCTCAGGAAACTGAATTGTTGCTAAATCATGGTGGCTTTTGATAATGGAGAATCTTTTTTCTCTAAGTACTACAGGACCTTATAATTTGTTATAGTATTATCAGTGGATGTATTGAAATAGAAAGTCGTTAATTGTTTTTCTTAGCATGTATTCTAGACGCGAAATGCAGGCCTGCGTTATGGCTGTTCTATCTCGTCTAAACTGGATTCTATGTTACATGTTGAACTTGAATGTACATAGATGTAGTGTTGTATAAAAAAGGACTAGTTTAACCAACTATATTTAATCCAAGGAGTTTTGTTCGTGAGCTAAGAAACATTGACACCAGTAATGGTGTTCTGTTGTCAGAGCTCCGCTCTTCCCAATAATCAACCCGGGTTTGAATCTTGGCCGTGTCTATCGGAAGGTGACGATAAAGGGCGGCTCCAGACGTAAATAATCATAATTGATTGAAAGCGTCTGCAAAAAAACGAATAACCAACCAATATCTTGTATCACATGCGTAAAGTAAAGTCTGTACAAGTTTGTAGTTATCGCAGTTACCTTGTTTAGTATGCTTGATAAATATATAATAATAATAATGTACTCGATTTATATAGCGCCTAATATGATTGATAATCATCTCTAAGCGCTTTATTATGAGGGAACAGATTGTTATTTCAATGAACACTTCACATCATGTAATGGCTTACATACATGTATGTTCAGGACTAAGAACAGAATGTACAAAGGACATTAAACTTAAATGTTGTTTTTTGAGAGGTTAACCGTTTTTTGAAATAACAAATGTAGGCTACTGTACTACCAAACCTTCTAATTGAAAAAAAATGTGTCATTTTATCATGACACCATATTAACTTTGTATGTTTGCACTTTGGACCACCTGAATATGTTGGTATAAAATTGTGTGTTAATTTGTTCATTGGAAAAATGAAAGTAAGGAACAGGCAGATGTACTTGTATAAACATGTTCATTATTAGATCGTTTCAGGCTGTATATGTAACCCTGTACACAGTACATTTTTAGTGAAAATGAACTTTGTATATTGTGTTGTTTATTTTTGACTGTTCAAAGGGCAACTTGACTATATCACTATGGACAGTTTAACTATAAAAATATGTTTCAGTTTATATATTTATTGCATGACAAAGCATTTTGTACTATTCAAAGGGCAACTTGACTCTGGATGATTTAAACTATGAAAATATATGTTTGTCTGTTATATTTATTACATGACTAACAGCAGTGGCGTAGCATGGTTCTAAGACTGATTGGGGGGCACACCTTATGTATTTCTTACACAGGTTGTCCCCTTATGTTTTTTAAGTTTGTAAAATTATGGGGGGGGGGGGGGGGGGGCATGCCACCCGTAAAGTGAAAATTGACACCGATACTTAATATTTATATTTTGTGGGGGGGGGGGGGGGCGTGCTACTCCACTGACTATTTGATTAATTATGTATTCTCCATATAGTACTAGTCTAGACTTTGTTCACTTTGTTGTATATTTCAGATATAGATGTTTTATAGGCACAGTTAAAGTGCAAATTGACGCTGACACTTTATATTTACATTATATTTTGTACATAAGAAATCGAGAAACTTGTATTTAATATTGATTTTAATGATGTTATATGATATGATGATATGATTATGAATTGCAGTATTTATTAGACAACATGACTGATTGTTAGATTATATTTGTGCCATCTTTGATAATTGCAATAATTCTCGAGAGATTTGAGAAAATACCGACAGATGCGTATTAAATAAAGGAAGCTTCTTCAACACACAATTTTAAAAGAAAATATGCACAAAGATTGATTCAGTTTTGCTGAAAACAGTATTCACAAATGAACATACATTATGTGTAATAATTGGTGTGTTATTAATACATTTAGCAAAAGAGCTACAGGTAGGTATAGGTATGAATTGTAACGATTTCTTTTATTAAACTAATGTTGTTAAATGCATTTGCATTGCACAATTACATGATGTACTTGTAATATACGTACATGTATTCTGTTTAATTGGGTACCGTATTTGTCGGTGTATTAACCGCTCCGGTGTATAAACCGCACCCTAAAAAAAAAAAAAAAAAAAAGCGGTTAATACGGTCGTGTATTAACCGCACCCCCTTTTTTTTTCTTTTTTTGTTTGAAAAAAGGTGCGGTTAATACACCAGCAAATACGGTAGGCTTTTTTGCACAGTATATTTTACCTCAACAGGGGTACTAGAGTAGTACTCCTGGATGCCTGATTAAAGTGGATTAAGTGGATCAAATTTTCTTGAATAAACACTTACAAAATACTTGGACAAATCCTACCTCTGTGAGTACCCCTTTAGTTTACTTGTTGCGCCATTTAGGCCCGGTCACATATCACCGGATAGCATAAACGGATGCACGACAAATAGAAACATTCCGAAATCAAAATTATCCGGTGGTGAAAGTCGTCTCCATTGCTTCATGCACAAAGCATTCCACTGGAGAGATAGAACAACGTACATTGTCTGTTAAGGAACGGACAAGAAACGCGTAGGAGCAGAGATGAACGGATTTAAAATGTTACTCTCCGTTGGGCATCCGTTTACGCTCTCCGGTGATATGTGACCAGCTCTTTAAGTGGAGACCACTATACTATAGTTATGGCTATCCCCCATCAGCAAAAGAGTCTTGTATATTATTAGAGCCAACATCTTCTTCTTTTGCTACCTATGTATTAATATACTAAGACCTAGATACAATTTATGTGTCAGAATTCTTTGTAAATGTTTTCATTCAAATCTAACATTCTGTACTTCTAGCTATATGTAATGTACTTAAAACAAGTCAAATACTTAGTACTTTATAATGTATGTGCTTTCCTCGTTTAAAATGTAATGAAATATACAGTACATGTGTACTTTGTAACAAAATGAAATAAATCAGAGTTATTCCTTGTTTCTTTGAGGGGTTTCTTGGGTGCATGTATGTTTGTGATTGCATTTGTTAAATTAAGCCCATATGGCACACTGCACAGACCGATTCTGATCCGATTAACCAGTTCCCTACGATATTCTGAAATATCAATAGACTTTGTACACAACCCACCCGGTTCCCGTAGTCAAGGGGTTAACTACTGCATATCTGAACTAAAGCGAGACGTGTGTATTTAAAGCATGTAGTATAGTTCAGATCCTTAATCATTCATAGGATTGGATTGTGTAGTGTGCGATGGGCTTTTAGAATGTTACAACCAAGAACAGCTGCACACAGTAAAAAACACAGAAAGAGCATGTACTGTCCACTGTCGCCCCCCCCCCCCCCCCCCCCCCCCCCCTTTGTTTTGCTTGAAGATGTTGGCACTGATCTTCTGGTCGGGGCCAGATTTAGGCTACCAACATTTCATTGATAGTTTAATTTTTTAGCACACCCAAATTTTAGACCACCAAAACTTGATGGGTATAGTTATAGTTTACCTGCCTAAATGGAAAAAAACATTTAATTCTATCCCAGGAATAACTTTGACAATATTGGAAGCATAGTTCAAAGTGTTGTGTACACTGTACACTATAAAAAAAAAAAATCACATCACACTGATGCGACATCAGTAGATCTTTACATAAAGCAATGACACATGAGAGGGTGAACTTTATTCTGAGCAATAAATCATCTGTTTTTATTTATATATACTGTATGTGCTCTTTTTGAAGTGAAAATGCATTGGAGAGTTATGACAAGAATATCGGTGAATGAAGGGTGACCCAGAAAAAACAACAGAATGGCATACTCCCATAACACGAGAACAAAACAACTGGTTACACTAGATATGGGAATATTTTACGGCAGAAAAAAAAAAAACATGCAAAAGAAGCAATTCTCTAGCCATAAACGTACCCAGGATTTTTTCAAGGGGGGTGTTTAGCTTCAATTAGTGGCGTAGTCCTGGTAGTTGGGGTGTGTTTGAACACCTAAGACAGTAATATTTTCGCTCAAGGGGGGTGTTTGAACACCCCAAACAACCCCCCCTGGGTACGCCTATGCCTCTAGCTACAAGATTCCCCAGCTAGTATAACTAGTCTTTTTTTCCCCCTCCATGTTATGTCGAGTTAGCCGTTTTGTGTTTTTTATGAGCCACCCAGTACAGATACATAAATAACAAATGCCACAAACACATACATGTACACCCACATGTTTTTAAGTTTTTTGGTAAGGAAGTACATTTTCAAAGGAGCGATTCTTGCTGATGGCTGTACATGAAAAACATTTAAAAAAGTGATCCATTAACTTTGCCGAAAATTCAACCAAAATCACATGGAGCTTTCACCCTTCTCTTGTATACCTGGTTGTTGGGCTTACTGTAACAGAAGAATGAAATGGGTTCTGGATTTTCAAATGTCTACCATTATATTTAACAGATTGAATTTCAAAGCGTCTGTAGATGCTCTCCGCCGTAAGCAATAATATCCAAATGTGGATACTAAATCCTCCATAGTATTTGAATTCAGATACTTAACGCGAATGATCGGGCTAATATCAGACATCGATTTAACTTTTTTTTTCAATAGGTAAATATGATTCATTTTGAATGAAAAGCTCACATATCATTCTCATGAATCTTACAATGATATTGGTATATGATTGAAGTCTCAAATATCACCTTTGGCAACAAATATAAAGTTAATGGATCACTTTAACTCTAAATCCTTCTACACATAGTAAATGTACATATAAAAAAAACGGTTCAAAACCATTTTACTATCACCATAATCATTATCATCGCCATACTGAATTTATAATTTATTGAATAATCATAATGTCATCATGATATAAGCACAATATTCCCACAGATATCCGAATGCTCAAAATGCACATCGATTGTAATAAACACATACAGTACATTAAGTTGAAATAAGAATGGATAATGTTAGTATTATTGGTAAGGTTGTTCTGCACTTGTTATATAAATGCACTAATGTATCCATACATGTATTTATGTAAGAATGATGATACTTTCACTGAATATGCAAGAGTAAATACACCAATGTTACGCTTGTAATTGTTCCTTTTAAATATCCCCAGAAAAGTAGGAGTGCATTTTGACCTATCATTTTGCTATCAAACAGAGTAATAGAAACATTAAATTGAATTTAAAAAATGAGCACAGAATCACTGTTGTAGCAGCATATTTGAAATTCAGCATTCAGAAAATAATTGAATTAAGGTTGAAAAGATCTAAACATACATGTGGCAGCTTAGTTCAGTGGCAGATTATTAAAAAAAAGTAATTTTTTTGTATACTGGGTAACCTATGACATAAATATTTAATTGTAGCACCTAAATATCACCAATAGTTAACAATTCAAAATTGTGAAACACTGATCAGCGAGGAACAACAGTATTTGGTAATGATCAATATTTCAAATAATGGTCATTTGATATAGCGCTATTCACGCGAGTATCATAGTGCTTTATGCTATTATTATTATTACCCCAGTCAACGGATACAAACTGCAATCATTCCTGCACTGCACATGAAGTGCACATTATTCACACCCTAGGGAGTATTCCAGCCAGTGGTCTGTGAACGCTTATTCATAAAGCGCTACTCATGTGAGTATCATAGAGTGGTGAAGTGTGATGTCATAAATGATGTCATAAATATTCCTTTAAGAATTTTCAAATTTGGACTTCATTTTCAGAAAGAACATAACAAATAATGTCCAAATACCAAAATCAAAGGAATAGGTTACATATTGGCCGTATGATTTTTTTTGTCAATGGGCAATCAGTGTTATAGCGCACTGGTTCCTAAATTTAGGAGCAGTGCACTATAACACTGATTGCTCATTGAAGTAAAATTCATTCGGATGGGCATATCTCAGCCAATACGTAACCTATTCCTTTGATTTTCGGTAATTTGAAAATTCTAAAAAAGTGTTTTTATGATGTCATGGCTTCTGTACTCTATAGTGCTTGATACACTATTATTATTACACTGGGGCCCGTTCCATGAAAGGGTCTTTAATATGTCAAGACCGTCTTAACTGTCCTTTGTGATCGGAACAAACGCCATCCGTATGCCCGTAGATCAGTCACAGTCACGTGACAGTTGAGACGGTCTTAACACAAGACCCTTTCACGAAACGGGCCCCTGGTCAACCGATACACACTGCAATTAGTTCAATCATTTCAAGGAACAATTTCTGGAGCTCACACTACACCATCTACATAACATTATTATAACAATATTGAACACTTTAACAGTTAAGTGAGTTAAATGATTGCACATTTTGTGAGAATGCGTATTACAATGCTATTTTTTCAAATTTGTTTGCAGACTTTATAAGAATTACATGTTGATGTACTTAAGATATGATATACTGCTCCCGATTTTCACAATCCACATACACATTGCTTATAGAATACATACATGTACAATATCTAATATATATTACTTGATAAAAATAGTTGGTTCTATGAATATTTACAGGAAAAAGTATATTTGAAGTACCCATAATGTGTATGACTAGAGTAGAAAATAAAAACTGCATGATCGAGGCAAAGATATAACTTAATGCACATAAATAATGCTACCGTAAACCAGGGTGACGTTTGCCCCGGGTGACTTTGGCCACTTTTTGAGGAAGGACGTATTTTCATCAAGTCTCGCTCTTTAGAACTAATTTCTGATTCTATATATTACCCTATAGGAATATATTTGAAACAATGAGAAATTTCTTCTAAAAAGTGAGGCTTGGTGAAAATACATCCATCTAAAAAAGTGGCCACAGTCACCCCGGTTTACGGTATATAATGCTTCATCTATATGGAAAATAATTTAACTATATAATGGTACAAAAATAAGGTATAAAATGAAAGCAACGAAATACCAAAATAAAAAATAAGGTAAAACTGAAAGCAAAGTCATACTTTGACATAAAAATAATAACAATGCATTATGCATTTACCTCTATACATCAAATTTAGGTTTTACTCTCTTATAATGATCACATAAAATAAATATAAACAAAATAATTAAATTCATATAAATTAATCTCTTCATAACTTGGTGCCATCGTGGTGAAACCAATATTTTATCTCAGAAAATAATGATGAGTATATATTTTGACTTTGTAAATGGCAAGAATATTAAAGTTCATTCAGTTTTAATTTTTTAAATCTAAACATTTAAAGCTACCTCATTACAATGCAGTATGTATGATTTATCTATTTTTTAATTTGTTTAATAAATCAGTCACAAAGATTTATGCTGCTAAAATTAAATAATTTATAGACCAAACTAGATGGATCTTTGACTGCGCGCAGTCGAAAATTATGCCTCCACTATCACGCGATTTTAATATCAAGTCTTCATTTGAACTTCATTTTCCGAAAGAGCATTAATAATTATGTCCAATTATCAAAAATCAATTGAATACGTCAAGTATTGGCTGATCCTATGCCCATCCAAATGAATGTTTTGTCAATAGGCAATCAGTGTTATAGTGCTCTGGTTCATAACTTTATGAACCAGTGCACTATAACACTGATTGCCCATTGAAGTAAAAATTCATTTGGATGGGCATATCTTAGCCTATACTTAACATATTCAATTGTAATTAGACATTATTTTTGACGCTCTTTCAGAAAATTAAGTTCAAATTCAAAATTTCTAAAAATAGACGTTTATGAAATCATAGATGACGTCACGCTCTACCACTCTATAAATCACTTTGTTAGGAGTACTGAACGCCAAGGCGAAAGGGTTGCATGAAATATACCTTTTTTGCCCAACTTAAGGATTTCTTTGAAAAGAGGAGTGTGGTATATCAATATAGGCACATATTCAAAGCTATAAACCAGAACCAAAAGTGGGATTTCACTATAACTTTAAATTTCAATTCTGACCAAAACAAACTATAATCTTGTAAATTTATCTTGGAATTTACAAGATTACCAATAATTTGTCGCAAAAGATCTAAACTGTATATGTAGCGCGACAAGAATAAATTAATGTTGCAAGTTTGCGCTACTACAAACTCGTGCTCATTTTGATCAGAATTAAAAGATATATTAATTACACCATTATTCATGAACAGGGATTGTGTTTGCCCGGGGGGGGGGGGGGGGGGGGGCGATCAATGACTCTCTCTGCATTTATTTCAGTGTTCCTGAGGACAGCGGTCACCCGGGGGGGGGGGGGGGGGGGGGGTGTAAGACAGGTATGTGCCGCTTAAAAGAACCCCGTTTTCACACCCGATTGCCGCTCTAAAGATACCAGATTTTCAAAAATTGCCGCTCCATAGACCCCCGGAATGACTTGGCTAGGTAGTTGAGTAGCCTCAAGTCCATTATTCTTCTTCTAGTCAGCTCCTTGACCACCATTTGAGGGTTTTCGTAGGTCTTTGGTAGCTCAAAGTTCATGTATTTTGCCCGTATTTGGTAGTTTTATTCTGCTCCTTAGTCCCCCAAATCTACTCAGATCATTGCCACCCCGATATGTACACTCATACCAAGTTTGAAATTAATCCATCAACCGGTTCGTGAGAACGATGCATTATTACAAATATATTGAGCCCTGTGACCTTGACCTTTGACCTCATGACCCCAAAATTTACTCAGATCATTGGCACCCCAAGATACATACATGAACCAAGTTTGGTGAGAATCCGTCAATTGGTTCTTGAGATAACGCGATCACGAGCTATTTTTGCATATATAATGTGCTCAGTGACCTTTGACCTAGAATACAGCATGTATAGAAGGAGCTGCAGCCGCGAGGGCCTTTTCGCATCTGATCTGCACATTGATTATTCACAAGTTTAGCAAGATTCGGCCCGAATGTGTGTTGCCTTTGCTATGCCCGGTCAGGCTCTAGTAAATTACGCCAATGCAAGCGCAACTCATTGCACTGTTGCACCATAATTTGCATATGATATGTATGAACAGAAGGCATGGGCAGTTCCTACCTATAGAGCTAAGGAATTAACCCTATAGCACCTACAGATTATGTGCAAAATGGCAATCTCTCCCTGGAGAAAACAATACAAATGCTAATTAGGAGGCATTGTAAAAAACAAATTGAAATAATTTTGTATATATTGATTTTTGTCCATTACAAGTTATATTTATTTTGTAGCATACGACCTGGTGAATAAAATGGTACACCTCAAAGTTCAGTCAGATATAGAAAATTGACCTTTCAAAAGTCAATGAAAGTAAACAAAATGAAAGTGAAAGTTCAGCCCAGTCCCACACGATCAAAACAGTGTGAGTGAACGAAATAAAGCTAACCTTTTCGCCAAATCTGGGATAAAATATGGCACAAAATAACTCAAACTCACATCTGAATTGTCAATATCAAGTTACATGTAGGTGTCACTCTATGTGATATCCAACGTTCTGACAAACTCCTGATTGTATAGCAAGGCCCGAGCTTCTTTAGCGGAGTAGGTTGTTTTCCGAGACGTGGACGCAGCCATCTTAGCTAAGATCGACTGCGCAGATCTCTACAGTAGACAACCTATACAATATGCACACGCAATATTAGCATGGTAAACCATATACCAGAGATACTATAGCACATGTAAAACGCACGGGCGGTTTAGGGAGTAATAGTAAGGGCGGTCCCGGGCGGTTCAGGGACTAATGGGTTAAATGGAAGGCCAGGCAGATGCAAAAAGGCATTGTAGATGCTTCTGATATATTCGCTCGTGCCAGTGGTTCCTGCTATTCAGGTGTAATGCTTTGTCAACAGGCTAAGGTTTTAAGGACAAGCGCAAAGAAAGTAAAACTGATTATATCATGATAAAGAACACAAATAAATAAACTGCATATTCTCTCATTAATAACAAAATACAACTGCCTTGATAAACAATTACTTTAAACATTTGTAGCACCAATTATGATATTTGGTAACTTTCTGTATTCAAGAGAAAACAAAACAAAACATGAAACTTAACATGTAGTTGCATATAAAATCTGTTGGAGCCAGAGTCAAATATATTTGGATTCAGGGGGTGTATTCTGAAAACTATTTAAAGTTGAAATTTATTGTATCTACGTCATACCTACGTCACTAAAATATATTTTAGCAAATCGCTATTGGCTTAAGTACAGTTTCAGAATATGGATTTGGCTAAAATATTTAAGTGACGTAGACAATAGATTTTAGCTTAAAATCGATTTCAGAATACACCCCCTGTTTTTATAGTGTCACAAAAATGAGTGATTATATCAAAATTATATCAAAATTATATCAAGATGAAATCATCTCCAATGGGTAAACAATATTCTGTAATCATTTTCTGATGAAGCTTATGATGTGGAAATTAAGCATGTGTGCCGGCGAACCTGAAAATCAAGTCGCCCTTATAAAAAGACTCAAGAAATTATGGTATATATATGTATATTTTAAAAACCTTTCAAAGGACTGTTGAAATGAGGTAATTTGAAATATGAAAACAGCTATGCTGGATATTTCAAGCCCTCGGGAAGAAAATGTTTAAATACTATGGCTATAATGTATATTAGTAGCAGCTGCTTTTTCTTTAATAATCTGCTGAAATTAGATTCCACATGAGCCGTATATATGCAGGGTTTGAAATTGAAATTGACACTGGCCCACTAGCCCAGGGCCACTAAATATAAGATTTGGGCAACCAACATTACATCTTTCCAAATTTGACTGGCTACTTAATATAGATTCAGGCCACCAATAGTTCAACAATCCAGATTGTACTTGCTTGAACTGGCAACTACATAAAACAATTACTGTACTTAGGATCTGCTAGATTCGATAGCTTGGCTACTTTACTTCGACTCAAAACATACTTTTGTATGTTTCATTCTTTGGCTCCTCCAGATTCAGGTTTTTAAGCCACTCAAATTTCAGAATTCTTATCTTACTTGCCCGACTTTAATAGCCATGAGGAAAAAAAAAGTTAATTTCTAGCATGGCAGGACATGGAAACTCCTTGAATTGAATACTAAAACTACACAATACAAGATTAGATATCATGTACATACATGTACATACTTTTAAAGCTGTTCTGTTTGTTTGGCAATAACACACAAGAGATGATTCATTTGAAATGTTGCATATATTCAGCCTCTAAGCTTTCGTAATGAAACAAAAACTAATTTGGCTCATCACAGACATACAAGTCATACAAAGACAACAATGTTGACACAACATATGATTTTTAACAGCGAGAGATAAACAAGAAATAGTATTTCAGTACAAAAATGAAATCACTTCAATTATACTTTAAATCCACGTTTCCTATTTATCTAGGCTTCATCTTCTATAAATAAATCAACGTTTCATATCAAAATGATTTTATATTAAGTACAAAGCATCTTAAAGATTGTCATAAGTAGGGATGCTACAGTGTAGGCTCACCATTTTTAACAAGGCTAGTTGTGCACACTACAAAACACTGATCCAGTGTGCATTGCACACCGTGCGCAATACATTTGCAAGATGGCACCTCACGTCTGATTTATAAATCAGAACTACCTTTAAAATCAGGAACCATTTTCCACATCAACGCAGAAACTTCCTCCTGTAAATGATCAATCCTCAGAATTATAGCATTCCAACTTGAACCCTTGGCCCTTTATTTTAACTCCTACATAAATGACCACCTTATATAAACCTCAACTTCATCTGTCATGAAGGAACTCTGTCATACATCATCACTCATCAGTACCCGTTTGTAATCATTCTCTCACAGACAATATAATTTTAATCGTTGATACTAACAGTATCACTCTCATAAGTAATTTCTCATTATTAGCCAATCCTTGCCTACTTTTTTTTCAAAAGCCATGTACACAAATGATGTGATCCTCTATCAAAAACCTTGTAATAAATACAAGTTTAATAAAAGATACTACTAGAGGTTGTTAACTGACACACCAACTGGTCTACAGGCTTCAGGATGAAAAGGTGAGAGAAAGACTAATAATTCCTAACTTTCACCCAAATGATGATATTTTCAGTCAACACCCCAAGATGAAATGATGCTAACACTCCTATTGCTCATATAAAGTTATCTCTCATTATCAGCAAACACTTGTCATTAGCATCTAGTACATTAATTCTAACATTGCCAACTCTTCAGCAAAAGTAATTTCTCATATCTCATCATTACCAGTTTCTGTGCAATCATAACCAACATCACACACTGCTGCTCTCATTAGTCATCCCTTATACTAAGTGGATCGTTATCATCATTGACATTGACATAATTGATGTCGACACAGTTGTTTTAAGTCATCCATCATTATTACTGAATCATCGTCATCGAGAGTAACACAATTGATGCTGAAACTGCTGCTCTCAGGATTACTTAACCTCACCGTTACTAGTTTGTGGCAAATTATCGTCAACATCACCCGCTCAGCTGATGCCGACATGGTTCCTCTCATAAGTCATCCCTCATCATTATTGGATCATCATCATCGTCGTCGTCGTAGTCGACATTCACACGGTTGATGCTGACGTTGTCCTCATGACCCGACAGGTGGTTGGCGCTGGACCGCAGCCTCGGCTTGCCCAGGAAAGGGTTGACCCTGGTGGGCGTGGCCGTTGCCATGGCGTCGGAGGGCCGGACGATGGCCGTTGCGGTGGGTGAGGCCGAGGAGAGGGGCGGAGCCTCCTCGTCGGTCGGGGTGACGGAGGTGGAGGAGCCGTCCATCTCGGTGAGGATGGTGTTGCGGCTCATCTGGCGGACGAAGGCCTGGAGGTCCTGGTGGTGACCGTGATCGGCCTGCCTGATCCACTCCTGTTGCAATAAAGAAAAACATATTCCATAATTGTTTATAATAATCAATTCAAACATAGAGAGAAACTGACCATAAATATTTAAGGTGTTTAAAAGAGAGCAAAGAAAATGTGATTCCAACGGGATATGTTTGAATCAGAAATATTTAATATAAATGAAAAAGAGCTAAGAAAATGGGAATTCTCTGGGATTTGAACCCGAGGCCTCCAGAGCACTGCACTAGGGTTTTCTATATAGCACATGTATTTGTATAGTGATCAAAAGATTAGAAAATGTTTTTCCTTTTGAAATACTGTAACAGTGAACTTTCCTGCTTAAATAAAATAATGCAATCAGTTTCCACATATACGTAAGCCTTGTAACGCAGTTGCATAGAAAATATGTCATTTATTTGGAAGTTGGGGAAGTTTGGGAGACGTTTTCAGCTGGAAATGATATTGGAGTTATCAAACGTAATCAATTAGCCGATCAGCAAGTAAAGTTGATTTATTGATTGTGACAGGTAATTACTAACCTTGACTTCTTCTGCATACATAGTTTTGCTGAGGTCTGCCTTTGTCCGCTGCCTTCGCCCCCTGTATGTGATGGTACCCTGAAAATTTAAACACATAACGAAAACTAAAAATGAAATAGGCATGTAAAATCTTACTTTGTAGTACATATATGGGCAATTCCACGACATAAGGGACATGGATGCCAAAAATTAAAAATCATATTTGGTTTAAACAACTCATATTTTTTAATAATACATGAGTTGAAGTTTTAGGAACCATAATTTTTTTTCAAAGACGGCCATTTTTCAATCTTCAAAATGGCCATCAAAGTATAAAAGTAGAAATTTAGGTGATGAGAAAGATAAATTCACATACAATTTGCTATCAGCAAATCTACTAAACCATTGCTTCAATTGATAAACTTTCACATGAAAAGAGTTACCAGAATAACACTTTACCAAATGGCATGAACAAAATTTGCTGGTTTGATTATTGAATTTGACAAAAATCTTGATTAGCTCAGTTTACCATAATGGATGTAACGTCAGTTACCAAAAACAAGGATTTGTTCAATTTATTCCACAAAGAAGGTGATATATGGGATGCTACTTGAGATTTGTAATCTTTGACCAACTCTCTTTCTATCAATACAACAAAAATTGGGATGCCCACATACCATTGGTAAAAATTGGCTCTTCAAAGTGTGTAACGTCAGTTACCATGTAACGTCAGTTACCATGATTTAACATCAATTACCATGATGTAACATCAATTACCATAATATAACATGATTTACCAAGGGAACAATGATAATTGAAAGATTCATAAACCTTCAGGAGGCACTTGCTAAATTGTTTAAGCCAGTTATTATCATGTAAATCAGTATAAAGTTCTTTCAAAAGACTAAACATTGTGATGTAGGGGATGTAACGTCAGTTACCAAAATCATGGATTATAAACATCTTATTTTAAGTTAAATTTCCCTTTGTTTCCCTGTAAGTTTTATCTCCCAGTATGGGCAAATAGGATGGAAAGCCCTTAATTTATCTGCTTTTGTTAATAAAGTGGTGTAAAAAAGGCAAAATCCTCTCTTTATTTCTGTGAAAGGGCAAAGGGACTTGGCCATTAGATCTCCACACCCAATATCCATTCCAAATCATTGATAAATCACTGTTTTGAATCTTCAGAGTTAATATATTTAATATTAAACATGTGTCTGGTATGGTATGATTCATCAGGAATCAACAAATTTGTTCTACAACCTAAACCTAATTTACATGTGTAACGTCAGTTACCACCCATAGGTAAAGCACATGTAAAACGTCAATTAGCCCCATAGGTCCCGATTTCCCATTGTTTGATCTTTTGCTAGGTTGATATCAGTATTTAACATTTCACTAGTATGATATCATTCTTGATGCAGTGTAAACACAGTGATAAAATCAGTTTCATGTAAACCCCATAGACAAAGCATTGTAACGTCAGTTACCGTAACGTCAGTTACCAGCATGCTCACAATACACTTTCCACAGAATAAAAAAAAATGGACAAAGTTCTCCTTTTATTTGTATATATGTTCTTGATGGACCAAGGAATTGATCCATACCCCAACAATTATTCTAACAAGTTAAGGACATGAAATATTTCAAACTGATTCCAACACATGATTTTTCATGTGTTAAGCCTATGGGAAGTGTAACCGTAACGTCAGTTACGTAACGTCAGTTACCGACATGCCTTCAGTAAAGTTATCATAGCATAAAGGGAAATGGTGCTAATTATTCTATATTTTGTACATCTGTTCCTGGGTACCTAGGGATGATGTCACATCAAACTCGTCATTCTATCAGGTCTGGGACATGAGATATTACACTTTGATTCAAGACCATGATTTTGCATGTCTTTTTTGCGTAACGTCAGTTACCGACACATTTTTGCTCGCTGTTCGATAAAAAATGCAGTTTTGGTGAAAAATTCATACTTATTTCTTCACTCTTATCAACTATATACCTGTATCAAATTATAACCCCCAGGTATCTTTATTTACATAGCTACAATGAAAACAAAGTTGTAAAAATCCTACATTGTAACGTCAGTTACCGTGGAATTGCCCATATGCATTAATTGAATACATGTACACAGATTTTTCATTTATTTTATTTTCATCACTTTTTCACAGGGATAGGTGGGTCTAAAATAACAGAATATTTGAAAGAAACAACTTGTATCCCCTTTTCTCTCATCTTTTGATATCAATATTAATTACTATAACGATTAAAAATACTAATGCTGAATAGAGAAGGGAAAGCAAGCGACTTAACCCTAAAAAGACTGGGGGGGGGGGGGGGGGGGCTGATTTAGCCCCCCCCTCCTCTATTTTCGCGATTACTTCGCAACACTTTTACGGTGCCACTTCAAGACTTTTTTCCTTAGAGTCTTGCGCAACTTTTGATACCAAATTTGTGACAACCGGGTGTACCGTTCTAAAGTTACGTGACCTTTTGTAAGTGAGCGTCGGCCCGAAAATCGCTCAATTTTGTGATTTGTGTACAAATCCTATGGAAATTGACTTTTTCCTAGAATAGACAAAATCTTCATTATTTTTCATTCTGATCACTGCAATTATTTAATTTTGGGCTACAAATGGTTGAATAATGGTTAATATTTTATTCCATCAAAAAAATATATAACAAATATTTTTTAAATGCAAAAAATACGAAAAAAAATGCAATTTTCGCATAATTAATTAGCTCTAATTAGCATATTATAATTAAAACAAAAAATTTAACTATGCAATATTGTATGGCTCATGGACATCTATCACTATGCCAAATTTGGAGTCGATTGGAGTTTCGATTGCCGAGAAAACTACAAAAAATACAAAAAAATACCATTTTTGCATAATTAATTAGCTCTAATTAGCATATTCTAATTAATTATCTTTTTTTAACTATGCAATATTGTAGACCTTATGGACATCTATCACGATGCCAAATTTGGAGTCGACTGGAGTTTTGGTTGCCGAGATCTTAGGGGGGGGCCCTTTTAGCCCCCCCCCCAGTTTTTTAAAGGTTCAAAATAGCCCAGTCTTTTTAGGGTTAAGCTGCAACAGAACACAGCTCACTTGACGGCATCACAAGCATATTCAGAACTGCCAACATTCACAAGTCTAATTCAGGGAGATTTCGAACAACAATCGAGGCGACAGTTATGAAATATATGCACCACAATGGGAAAGAATATTTCCTTATTCAGGGAGATTTCACAATTTGTTTGCTAGGATGTGGAAAATGGTACTTTTTCAGGGAGCTTCCTGAAGTACATGTATCAGGGAGACTTGGCAGGTCTGCATATTAAGTGTCCCTCTCTCTAGAGCTTTGTTCAATAACTTTCACTGATCAAAGTGGTTCCACCATGTCAATTTTTGTGTTGCAGTAAGGGAAAAAAATTATACATACCGCTCTGTGTAGGGTCCCTAGTAGAAGAGAGAGTTCTACATCTGCCCTTGCCTTGGGGAAGAAATCATCCACTTCTGCTGCCATCAACTGGGTGGAGACCTCGACAATCGTCTCAGCTGTCGATAGACAAATATCATTATAATGTCGAAATTATAACATACAACGTACAACATTATGATAAAAATTACAATAATTAAATAACAAGTGAAGAAGTTATCCACTACTGCTGCAGTCATCTTTGAAGATACCTTGAAAACTGTTGGCAATTTGTGAAAAAAAAATAACATATCAAAGTCATCATCACCACCACCATCATCAACATTTAATTTAATGATAGACCATTAACAATAGTGTTGATAACAATGACCTTTGACCACCACCACCATCATCATAATCAACATTTAATTTAATGATAGACCATTAACAATAGTGTTGATAACAATGACCTTTGACCACCACCACCATCATCATAATCAACGTTTGATTTAATGATAAATCATGACCAATATTGTTAATAACAATGACCTTTGACCTGGGCTAGTGACCATTGACCATACTATAGCATGAGGTTCCCCCCTAATGCATCTATTGACCCAACCACATAGTACAGAGAAAATAAACTTACACTTCTCACTCACAACCCACTTTCTCTTCTCCCCTCTCCTCAGTCTGCTGCTGGTGGTACTGGATCACGAACAGGAATGCCTCCAGGATTAATGCTATCATTATCAGAACCACTTGTCTTTATTGCTGTTTTTTTTATAATGATTATTGTGAGAAGTACTAGCAGTAAAAAAGGAGGAGGAGGTGGTGGTGGTAGAAGTGATGGTGGTGGTGGTAGTAATAGTAGTAGTAACAGAAGTGGTAGAGTTAGAATAAGCAAGGGTGGTGTAGTAAAGGAACAGACTTACATTCCACATTGCCTTCAGTAAGATTCAGTCCTCTTCCTCTCTTTGCAACATTTTCAAAAACATTATTTATAATAAATCATCCTCATCGTCATTACTTTTGATTTGTCAGAATAAGTAGTAGTATAATAAAGTAAATAAAAAGGAAAAGAAACTTACACTCACTACCCCCTTCCTCCTCTTCTCCCCTGTCTATCTGCCACTGGTGGTACTGGATCCTGAACAGGAACCGCTTCCAGTATGAATGCTATCACTATCAGAACCAATTGTCTTTATTGCTGTTTTGTATGATTATTGTGAGAAGTACTAGCAGTAGTAGTAAAAAGTAGTAGAAATAAAAGTGAGTTAGAATAAGCAAGGTTGGTGTAGTAAAGGAACAGACTTACATTCCACATTGCCTCCAGTAAGATTCAGTCCTCTTCCTCTCTTTGCAACATTATTTTCAAAAACATTATTTATAATAAATCATCCTCATCGTCATTACTTTTGATTTGTCAAAATAAGTAGTAGTAAAATACATGTAAGTTAATAAAAAGGAAAACAAACTTACACTCACTACCCCCTTCCTCCTCTTCTCCCCTGTCAATCTGCCTCTGGTGGTACTGGATCCTGAAGAGGAAAGCCTCCAGTATGAATGCTATCACTATGGTAACAACAACCTGTGATCAAAGCAAGGTAGAATGGAGATAGAACCAGTAACAATCAGTTCTCATGTGAGCCAGTTGCGTAGTAACTGGGGGGGGGGGGGGGGGGGGGTGCTCTCGATAATTTTACAAAAGCAATGACAACAATAAAGAATTCTTTAAAAGCAAAGAAAGGGGAGGGGGGATTACTCTCGATAATTTTACAAAAGCAATGACAACAATAAAGAATTCTTTAAAAGCAAAGAAAAACATAATTTGCATGCCCCCCTAATCAGTCATCCACTGATGTGAATTATGTGAAAGGGTAAGTATTAGTTTTTACCTTGTGGCCTAGTCAGGCGAGTAAAAACAAGATTTCTCTAATTGTAATGGCATGAAACACAAATAAGGTGGCCCAAAACAAAAAAATACATTAACAATTCTGTTATAGTTCCTTGCTAAATTGGCCAAGTAGAATTTCGCACGACAGAAATGTTGCTGACTCAGAATTTTTTTAGTGGCTCCAGGCCAGAGGGCCTGTTTATATTTCAACCCCTGCTTCATGATGTTTTTGATAAGAGTTTACAGAAAATGATTTGTTCCTTACCATGCTAGACAGGTAGAAGAGGAAGAAGTATATTCTACTCCACTCCGAGACAGTGGCTGCAAAACCTCCCTGTAAAGAGAAAACAATGATAGTTTTCAAGAACATTTTACTTTTATTAACTCATTGATATAACAAATTCATTAAGAAAATATGCAATAGTAATTTGAATGAACCACAACAAAGAAGCTACAAATCTAACCTGTTGTGTGATGGAAAACTTAATTATGCAAAACCTCCCTGTAAAGAGAAAACAATCATAGTTTTCAAGAAAATTTTACTTTTATTAACCTGTTGCTTACGGGAACCGGGTGGGCTATGTACAAAGTCTATGGGAATTTCAGCATCTCAAAGGGAACAGGTTAACTCATTGATATAAATAATTCATTACAAAAATATGCAATACAAAGTTGAATGAACCACAACATAGAAGCTACAAACTGTACCTATAGTATGGTGGAAAACGTTGTTATGCTTCATACCATTTGCTTTGAGAACATGTTCAAATGTAAAACTTAAAATGTTAATTGATGCTTGAACATATTTAGAAAACACAAATTAACTCACATTTTAAAACATAGAACATGACAATACAAAAGAGAAATACATGTATGAACAAAACATTTTTACACACTTTTTTTAATTCTCATGATTGTGCACCTTTATTAAATGAATAGCCAAAACTACAACTTCTATTCCTTACATAATCATACTACTTTTAATACAAAGCATACACATTGTAAAGTGTGAAGTATTTGTGTATAATAATAACTGATCACACTGGGTTGAGAAGAGATTGCAAAATCAAAAGTATATTCAGTATTACTCACCATTATAATGTGCCAGTTATTTACTACTGTTAGCTCAAATAAGGTCACTGCAGAAAAAAAGTGAAAATAATACAATTCAGGTTTTTTTGTGCAAAAAAGTAATAGGCTTTTTGCTATAAAACATGTTATTTTCTGTAGATGACAGCCAAACATTTCGGAGGTAAATATTTGTATTGTGATCAAAAGTCTAAAATCAATATCTTATGTTATTTTCTCATGTTCAAAATGCACTATAAGACTATTGTTTAAGATTATTGGGTGTTATTGGCAGTTCAAACCCAAACAATCACATTGTGCATATCACAACTCACAGGGAGAGTCTTATACTGTATGTAAAAATGTCACATTCCATCAAATCAGAATAGGTTTTCCTTTTAAAGTGTGAATGCGACGTTACTTTTCTCATGCTTGAAAATCCTCCAACTAAAAAAATGAACTACAGTATATCAAGATTTCCCCGTTATTTGGAAGTCTGTTTTTATATAGAGGTTTGACTGTATTCAATATCTCACCATAACTCCTGAGTATATCATCAAAGTTGTTCAGGTAGAAGTAGTCTTTGTACCTGCTGGAGTTGCTGTAGTAGTCTGCAAACGTTTCATTTCTGCACGATCACACATGAAAGAAAAAGCAACAAAAATAATAAAACATGTGCCTCGTTTATTCATGCATTCTTTTGTTTAAAATTCTGTTTATTCAACTTTTATATAATATTATACATACAAACAATTAATTCATAACAATCTGCCAATACGAAATATTACACACCATAAAACATGAAAACTTGGATATGAAACTTGGCTATTTCGGCATACAGTTATGGGAGCGGCCAATTATCTGACATGGCTATTCCGTGGCTTTACAAGGCCCCGCATATAACGGGGTGTTGAGAGTGCCATAAAATAATAATCTGTAACTTGCTAATACATGAACCAGCATGACTGCAATTTTTATGGGCGCCTTTGAATGTTCGAAACAGATAAATGGCGCCATACAAATGATGAAGATCATCATCAAACTTACGCGAAATGCATGAACCAGCATGACTGCAATTTTGTTATGGGCGCCTTGAAACAGATAAATGGCGCCATACAAATGATGAGGATCATCATCAAACTTACTTGCAACAGTTCATGAGTGGAGTTTCAGAGAACAGCTCCATCCCGATGATGGCATAGAAGTAGTAGATGATCAGTAGACAGACACCAACACTGAATGGGGATAAAAGTAGAATAAGAAGGTTTTGAATTGTAGCAAGACTTCTCACATTCAGTAGACATGGAGATGATTAATTTTTAAATGGACCAAAAGGTTTAAAGGAGCTAGTAAACATTGTCCAAATCCACAAAACTTCATTAGAAATCCAGTGGTGCTCTCATTACCTTGTTGTATTAAGAAGTATTACCGATGGGAGCATAGAAAATATTTACGATTGAAGTGTTCCATTTGTAACTATCCACTGGATAGTTTTGACTGTGTACAAAGTCAGTGCAATGAGTTAGCAAATATCACTTTTCATTTTCGCTCATTACTCGGGCATATAACATCCATTTAACCTGACATTTTCACATAATACTCAGATACATGTATATCAATTCACAAAACTAAATTTTTTTACCAACTATTCATCACTTTCTGCACATTCCAACATAGTTACTAGATCCCTTTAACCTGTTGTGGACTCACTTATTAAGATAACCCAGGCTGGGGTAAAAGAATGTCTGTCTGGCAAAATTTGTAACTTCAAAGTCTTACCAAAATTACATTAATTATTTATTCATTCTCGGAATAAGATTCAATAAAACATAATTATTGTAAATTACCTGTGATTTTTCATTTCTCCAGCAAATGCAACAACTCACCTAACAATGTCACAAGTTGATATTAATACAATTTTCCGTGAAAATTGGAATATAAACAGAGGAATTAAACCATGGTAGAACAAGACACATAGTATGTCAATATCATGTCACAAATGATGAACAACTAGATATTTTTCATGGAGCAATTATTATCGAAGATTAATAATATTACCTTGCCATCCTAGGTGTTAATTCATACAGTGTTCCAAACACATCACGGTATCGCCTGTTTATCTTGAACACTCTGAAAGAACAAAAACAGTCATCATAAAGACAAATAGAAATTGTTATGCATGTAAAGCGGAAAATAAACAATAAATAAATTGTCCGACATTTCATTTTCATTTTCACCCCCCCCCCCCCCCCCAAAAAAAAAACAAAAAACAAAACACTAGGAAAGCTTAGTTCTTTTGACAATAAAAATGCTTACCTGCTCACATCTGATGGGTCTCCGTATGATGATGTATGTGAATGACTTGTTTACTAATTGTATTTAAAAGATTTAATGGAGCTGTTAAGTGGGTCTGAGAATAATGATATATGTAAAGGATTTGTCTACTAGTTACGTACATGTAAGTAGATTTAATAGAGCTGCCGAGTAGAAATTGAATAATCAAACATTACATTTAAGAAATTTCAATGGTGGTATGGAGAACATCGTCATGAGAAGAAGGTGGAGATGGATCGGACATGTAATGAGAAAGAACATAGATAACATCACACGAACAGCCCTCCACTGGACACCAGAAGGCAAAAGAAAGAGGGGACGTCCTAAAAACACTTGGCGAAGAACTGTGGAAGGGGAGATTAAAGACCTGAACCACACATGGGGAACCATCCAGAGACTGGCCCAGGATCGGAAGGAGTGGAAGACTTTTGTTGCTGCCCTATGTTCCAGGAGGCATAATGGGCAGTAAGTAAGTAAGTATAATGTTTGTAAAGAAAACAAATAATAAAATGCATAGTGCTCACCTTAATAATCTGATTGGTCTGAGAATGATGATATATGTGAAGGATGTGTCTACTAGTTCGATAACAAGACTGAAGAAGGCTGTTACTGTGATCAAGAAATCAAACCTAAAAGCAAACAATACAAAAAGTTAATCATAAGTTAATCATAAAATCATAAGTTGCACTGTATGAAATTGTTTTCTATTATGTAATGTCATAAAACTTTTTTAAAGTTCACAATTATAAAATAAATGTACAGAAATCTTACAAACATACACGCATTGAGTGCTTTAAAATGTCATTCATTCATCAATACAGGTTTTCAGATGACAGCAATCACATTAAATAATTAGAACACGTGAGGCTAGTTGTACAATGTACTCACTTAAACCAGGTACAGTACAGAACCCACAACCCTTGTGCTGAAACACAAAGGAGCTAACCAATATATCGTACCACTCTTCCGTCATACAAAAATTTACCTTCAGAGTGCCAATTTAATTGCTATAGTTCGCTTGACCCAGTTCCTTCTATTAAAGAAGAGTTTACATTGGTAAATTCATTTGACAATGAATACAATCAAATGTGTCTGCAATTTATTCCATTCTTGACTGTTGTGTGTACAAAGAAACAAACCAATAGATCAGATTCAATGAATATTGTGTTGGGTTTTTCAAATTTTCCTTTCGTTACAAAGATATGTACGATTGAAGTATTCAGATAAGAAAAACTCAGGTGGAGTTTTGAAACCGTGTACAAAGTGAGTGCAGTGAGTTAGTGAATATCACTTTGCATTTTCGCTCATTACTTGGCCATGCAATGTCCATTTGACTTTAAAATTTTCACACAATACCCTGTGGACATATGAGATAACAACAATATACATTCACATCAACCCTTCATCACTTTTTGCACATGTCAACAAAGTTACTAGATCCCTTTAACCCATTACGTACCGGAACCGAGTGGATTGTGTACAAAGTCTATGGACATTTCAGAATCTCGTAGTGAACGGGTTAAGAGGGTCAGGAATGTCATACTCACAGGTTCCATCCAAGAGAGAAGTACTCCCGTGGACCAAACCCTAGGATCTTCAGCGTTGCTTCAAATATGTAGACTGGGGGAGAATGAAAATACACATCAATCAGAAAGCTAAATCAAGATAACAAATTTGATTTAGACAGTGCCTAATATTAGGAGATCTACACAACATGTAGTTTTGGTTATGACAATGTCATACAGTACCATCTCTATGCCCTGTAGTAACATTATACAGTTGTTAACTGGTGGTGGAGGGAACATCACGGAATGTTCCATCCGAGGATTTTAAATGCTATTGAGGGAAGAGTAAATAAGTCCTGAGACGTAGTCGAGGGACTTATTTTCTTCACGAAATAGCATTTTAAATCCCGAGGATTGGAACATTCCATGATTTTCCCGACGACAAAGTTAACAACTGTTATCATCTGGCTAAATCCAGGGGCTATATTCACATTCATGCATTGAAACTGAAATCAGTCAAAAACAACATACGGTAATACGTGTACCTTTGGTTCTCATTGTGACGTCATAATACAATCTCTTTTGAAGCGCGCGCCATGCGGGTGTCATAACTCTCTGGCCATGGTGTCATACCAAATTGACACCCCAGTCATGTGACCGTGTTTAGCCAATCACCGCGCGTATTTTACTAAGTCAGATGATATAAACATTTGTATTACATTGGTCATAGAAAATGATGCAATCCGGAAATAGGGGGTGCATCATCCACACTCCCTGGGGGGCATTCCAAAGCAGCTTATTGCTATTTATTATTATCAAAGAATGTCATAAAATTGTACCAAAAATATATTGTGATACTGCGTTGCACATTACAAACTTGGGCTATCTTTAATAATATGGAAGACAAATTGATAACCATCAATCATTACTCTAATGAATAATGTATTCCATTACAAAAAGAGATTTTTATGACAAATTTATTTTCTGCTAATTTGTTAACAAAAGTTTCTCTTACTAATCAGAATGTTGCTTTTCCAAGGTAGCATCAATACAGAAAAAAAGAAAGAAAAAAGGGCTACAGCAATTTGACAGAATAACTAATGCAATAACAAACATTAGGTAAACGAATAGCGGACAAATATGAATTTCAATATATTGTAACATTAATACAACTAATAACATTATGAAACTGGTATATTGATTAACAGTAAAAAGTGGAGAAAATTGTATGAAATGTTGATACTCACAGCCGACAAACACCCAGTCGTACCACGATACATCAAATGTATGGATGTATTCATCGGGAGGCAAGGATCCTATGTGTACTGTAAATTGAGGAAATATCCAATTAAATCAAGGGTTAATATATATTATGCAAATTTTGTTTAATTTTAGTAGACTTATTTATCCAGGTAAGCCTCTTCAGTGCTTTTTTGCTCTGTACTCCCAGAGTGACCTGCATCTAATTTCATTTTTAACTTGGCCATGGGATATACATCCGCACTTCATTCTGCATTCTCTGCATTCTCTGCACTCCCTGGGTAGAGTTCCAGCAGGTACTACTTTTATAGTGCACCCACTCTTTTACACACCGTCATTCATGCCAAGTACCCAGATTGCACCTGGGCGGGGAGCAGCAATGTAGATAAAGTGTCTTGCTGAAGGACACAAAAGCTATACTGGGGCAAACTTGGCTCCTGTGCTTTGCAGTCAAGTACCTATCTGATCGTGCCACAACACCTCTGAAACACATTCCAATTGTTTTGATATCAATAACATTTAATAATTGTAATATGTTTTCAATATATCGGGTGATCAAGAACATGATATTAAAGCCTAATAATCATCAGGCAATTTTGGTGGACTAGTGGTCAAGATGCCAACCTTCACAAACCAAAAAAAGTATTCTGAGAGGTAAAAAACAGTATTTTGAACCCAAAAAAAGTATTTTCAGAGCTGCCAACCTATAGAGGCAAAAAAACATATTTTTTCGTGAAGCCAATTCGCGCAGCAAAAATACCCTTTACGCGCGCATTAATATAGTTAATTAATAAGTTGGTTCGGTCGATCACACCAGCTTTTGTATGAGTTTGTTTGGTTTATTTGTGTTTAAGGTTATATTTAAAATATGTATCTGGAGTAATAGTTTATCAGGGTTCAACGTAAATTTTGTTGCCGTTTTCCAATCGTTTCTATAGGGAGTACCAAAAAAAAAAAAAAAAAAAAAAAAAAATCGTTTTTTTTTTTTTTTTTTTTTTTTCAAAGAAAACGTATTTTATTAGGGGAAAACGTACTGCCGTATTTTGCGTGAAAAAACGTAACAAATACGGCAAAAACGGAACGGTTGGCATCTCTGGACCGTCATGATGCCTGTTTTAGTAATCAGGATGTCGTGGGCATGGGCGTAGATCTGTCATTGATACCCATTCAACAGGGGGGGATGATCTATTCATTCATCCCCCCTGATGAATACGTAAGTCTCTATGCCCATGGTCAATCCCCAATCGAGTCTGCTTGTCATATATTTTTCAATAGCGACTCAAACATGCACTGAGCATTCAGTGCTACACCTAAAGTACACCAGTGCAAGGCAATAGATACAATCATCTATATCATCTATATCATTCATCCTCAACAAAATAAATTGAATTATATTCACACGGTCTAGATGTTCTTTGAAAGTATTGGTTACCATGGTGAGGTAGATACACAGTAGGTTTGCGGTAGCACCATGTAAAATAAGGAGGGATTGGTAGTCCTGAAAAGGACTGTAATTCTTTTTGGTTAGTCCTCAAAAGGACTGTGGTAGTCCGGTTAAGGACTGTTGGTTATTCTTTCTTGAGACTGTAATCCCAGGGGACTACAGCGCTGGTATAAGTTTGTAGTAGGGAAGGGTAGGGGGGTAGGAAGGGGCTCAACATTTCTAACAGGTTGACTGTCTGTCGTCAGGAGCTTTAAGCCTCCCATATATACACTCCCTCGTTCAGTCTGTGATTACATGTTAGCGTGGTCTTATATTCTACGCATCCACATACAATGTATCATATATTCATACTCCTAATGATAGATACTAGTAATGTTTTAAGACTCCACTTATCATGCTATGGTATTATGTCACACTTATTCACCAATTCTGTGAATAGTTTGTGAAAGTCACAATATTTTAATCCTCTAATAATCATATCGTACTCAGACACGAACAGATTCTGTGAAAAGATTTCTGAAAGTTCCAATATCCTGGCTGTACCTACAATGTAGTCATAAGTTAAAGGTGCACCTGTAAAGTGTCTAATTCCACAAAAATTAATTTGAGCTTCCACATTTCTCTTCTACCGTGGCTTATGGTTAGAGAAGAATAAAATAGAGTTAGATTTCTTCAAATGCCCCTTTAGTATGACGATATCTATCATTGATAATCATTCAGCTCGAAAGCGTTTATAAACGGTCATAAATGTCATACTGTAATTAGTTGTAAAAGCTGACGCAAACTTTCGCTTTTTTAACCAGGAAAGCAGTGTTCTTTTTCAATGAAACTTTCACACATCATTCGGACATATCTTACAATGATTTGGGTATAGGATTGAAGTCTTAAATGTCATTTTGGGCAATATCTGACACTTTACTGGTGCACCTTTAATTGACTAGATCGAAGCACATTTATAATACTTTGCAGCTTTAGATCAGACACGGCTAGATCCTTTAATCCTTTCAGAATCAATTTGAGTACAGAAAACAGCTGCCAGAAAAATCTTTCTAATCATAACAACTTCATTGACTAGAAGTTGGGAGCTGTGAATCAGAAACATTGTTGATCTCGTTAAAGTGATGCAAATTAACTTTGTAAGATTGTTCCAAAAGTGATATTTGAGACTTCAGTCATATACCAATATCATTGCAAGATTCTTCTGAATGATGTGTGATATTTTTTTGTGGGAAAAGGACACTGTTTACCTATTGAAAAAAGTGAAAGTTTATGTCACATTTTATCCTGATTGTTTTATCCCGCAAATTAACCAAATTTGGATACTATGGATGATCGAAGTATCCAAAGTTGGATACTGTGACTACAATCGCTAAGATTTTCAAAAGCTTTCCGATTCAATCTTAAATATCTCCATAATAAAGGAGAAATTTGAAAAAATAAAATCCATTTCTTTCTTCCGTTTTTATACCATAAGCCAAACAACAATGTACAAATGAAGTGTAAAAGCTCCAAGAATTTTTTTGTTGAATTTGAGAAAGTTAAAAAGGATCACTTTAACCCGACCATATTCTGTGAATAGACTTTCAGAAGTTCTAACATTATCAGCCTTGACTATTAATTCACACTACATACACCTTACTCATCCACAGATTCTGTGAATATTCTTTTTTTTTGGAGAGAGTCCTATATTTTAAGCCTTCAGCAAGTTCATTGACTAGATTTTTTACAGCTTGGATTAGATAAATCTTATCTTTCAACCCTTTCAGATTCTGTGAATAGAGATTCCAGTGTTTATTTTAATCCTCCTCCTTCACAGATTCTGTGAAATCTATATTTTTTGAGTTGTAATACATTTTAAGCCTTCACTAATCATAACAAGTTCATTGACTGGAATCAACTGTAATCTTCAACCAAATTAAATTTCTCACTCAAATAAAAAATGAAAAAGCAAACATAACAGACAAAAAATAAAACACAAAAGTTTGGCAATGTTGCAATAGTGAGAACACCCTGAAAAAATAGAACAAATGAGGAAACCTCATTCACTGATCTTAAATTTCTTCATGAAATAAATGGTTTTCCATAAATTAATTTGAATAGAAACAAATATGCGACAATATTTCTTGAAACAGAATCCCAATTAGAAAAGAAAGAAAGATATAAACAATAGCAAGTTTTTCTTTAAAAAAAAGCCTACCATAACGTAAGAACAAGAATAGGGAATACTCAACAAAAACGCATCCCCCAAATAAAAAAAAACAAAAAAAAAACAAGAAAAAACAAAAAAACTCAGCCTCACCCCCCAAACCAAAACATCTCCCTCATGCGTTTGTGGGGGGAGAGTACGGGTCACTTGAGTTTGTGGAAGGGGGGATTAGCTGGCATGGGATCAAAGGGGGTGCTGATGGAGAAGGGATTAGGCTCTAGTCCCGGGCGGATTAGGCGAGCATACACACCTCCTGAATGGATTCTGATAGGTGCTGAAGGTAGGTAGGTATGAATTGTAGCCCCCCCCCCCCCCCCCCCCCAATCACGTTATCATAGCACCACTATGATGTGGTGTAGCTCAGGTTTGGCAAGGGGAAATGAGTCACTCCCCCCCCCTTAAGCCCCCTTTCATAGTTGGAATTATTGTTCATATTTAATACACAACCTTCCCTTTTGTGGAAAAATAAAATAAATACAATCACTTTATCACCACTACCAACATATGGCGTAGCTAAGGTACAGGTAGTTGTGAGAATGGGAGGTAAGTTCCCCCTTCTCTGCTGTACCCTCCCCGCATTATATTTTGTTACCCTTTTACATAGAACATAAGACATTTTCTTCTTGAAATATCGGAATCAAACTCACATTCACACAAATATAAAGTGGAAATGAACTAGTTCAATCTAGTTTACAGCTTTCCTCTATTTTTATCCAGTTTGGGGTACTTAAAAAAGTGTTGAAACTTGAACGTGAATTAATAATACTCTGTATTAATTAATACTCTGTATAATAATACTGTAAAGCGCTTAGAGATGATTATCAATCATATTAGGCGCTATATAAATCGCAAATATTATTATTATTACTCACTTTTCTGAGAAAGTTTATGTTGTATATATATCTTAGTAATTTTGTGTTATCTCCTAGCTAATAAAGGGACAGAACCGGTCATATTAAGAATTTCAACAAAGGATCTGATGAAATATATAAAAGCATGACATTTAGTAACTAATTTGGTACAAGTCAGCTAGCATAAACATGCCTCAGGATTTTTGAATTCCTACAAACAAAAGAACTTCACAGGTTCACACGTTCTTCAAGATGATTTATTGTAATTGCTTGATTGATACAATGATTGAAGTTTGATCAAAAGACAGTTCACAGGTTGCGTCCAACTGAGACACGACTCCAAACAAAAATAAGAACAAATGGATGCCGTCAAAGAATACAAGAAGAATACCCCAGGCACTAGAGAGAGACAAAATCAATTCAAAGGCACGTAGGAATTCAATCTGACACCAGAATAGATAGGGAATAAGACGATAGTTGAGATGTTGGATTCAGTCAACTAACTCTGATTGATCGAGATACAACGAACATGGTTCAAGGCAACAAAAAAAGAGAAAAAAAGTTGTTGATGCGCACGTATTTTTGTCTCGTCATCATGCCAAGGTTCAATAACCGCCTCAAAAACACTCACGACTTGTAACAATATAATCTCCTTGATGTTTATTCGCCTTTATTTTCTTCCTTTTTGGACAATTGTCGCCTTCCTCTGATAAACCCCAACAAATGATTGATTCGTGAAGCAGGCGCGACTCTTCGATAACAGCCCGCGGATCAACTTATTTTCCCTAGTTTGGAGGAAAGACTTTGCGCGCAAATTCTTTCACTTATCATGTTACAAAAAATTACAACATTTTTGACACAGATATTTTGAAAGGTTAATTTCTGTGAAGTGTGGATCAACTGTCTTCTACTGGAGAGAAGAGGATTTGCTCGAAAATTCTTCCATCTTTCATCCAAAGTTACAAACTTTCTAAATATTTGTGAGGTTAATATTACTAAATGCCAATAGCTCCATACTCTTTCAAAGGGATCTAGTAACTTTATTGACATGTGCAAAAAGTGATGAATGGTTGATACAATGTATATTGTTGTAATCTTATATGTCCACAGGGTATTGTGTGAAAATTTCAAGTCAAATGGACGTTATATGGCCGAGTAATGAGCAAAAATGCAAAGTGATGTTCACAAACTCATTGCATTCACTTTGAACACGGTTTTCGCGATCCGTTGGATTATTTAACATCTGAACACTTCAATCGTAAATATCTTTTTAACGAAAGGGAAATTTGAAAAACCAAAACCTGTCCCATGATTTTTTTGTTAATACAAATACAACAGGGTATGAGGGAACCGCTAGAATTCCAATTGTATTTTGAGGATTTGGACAATGTTACTAAGTCCATTTAACATTTTTCTTCAGTTATAGTTTATCTGCATTGATTCTGTGGATAAACTAATTTGCTCAACTGGAGGAAAAGCTTTGCCGTAATATCTTTTTCACAATCCTGTTTCTAACAGTTAAACAGTTAAACAAAAAAATCAAATAATTAATAAAGTTAATTAAACACTGGAGTTTGGGCTTCATTTTCTCTCGTTGTTTTACGAAACTTGAGGGAAAGGCTTTTCCCATTTAATCGTTCTCCTTTTCAAATAATTACACAATCGCTAAATATTATTGAAGTCAATACCATAGATTGGTCAGAGTCCCCTTTTACAATTTCTACTGTTTATTGATTATCTTAATCAATGAACATAGAAGTACCACATATAATAGTCTCAACTTCCTATTAAATGTGTCATTCAGAAAATTTATTTGTAATAATGTGATTGTGGCATAAAAAGTAGCATGTACTAGATACTTACTTGAAAATAAAACGGTCTTGATGAAGAAAACTATGCCGTTGGCAGCTATCACAACATCTATAATGGAAATAGAAAGGAAAAAGAGTGAACACTTTATTTATAATAATTTTACTACTAATAATAGATTACACTTATATCAAACTTAATAAAGGGTTTCTAAGGGCTGTATCATTTTTAACCTTGGTCATCCATCGCGTACATTTCGAACCTGCACAATTATCTTGTGCACCATCTCAACTCCCTGGGGAGGATACTAGCCCGAGCTGCTCAGGGCGCTACAGGCTAATTATCACCCGACCAAGTACTCATATATACTCCTGGGTCAAGAGCAGCAATGTGCATTAAGTGTCTTGCTGAAGGACACAAGTGCCGGAGCATCGATAGGGTTCGTACTCGGCTCCCGTGATTGGAAGTCAAGCGCTTATCCTACCGTGACACAAGACCTTCAATATACATAGTTTATATCTGTTTAAATAAGTAAATGAAATGAAATTATTGTTCAACGTGTCTGTGAAATTTTCATTTTCAATTATCGCAGATTTACTATATTAGGTTTTGATGCAAAAGAAAAAGAAAGTCATCTTTAAATGTTCTTGTGAGAGCAATAGAACAAAAATATAGTCCATTGCTGCACAATTTGCAGCCATGACTCTCTCTCTCTAAAAAAAAAATACTGCTGAAAACAAAACAAAATTGTCAGGCTCCAATCAAGAAATGGACGTGGCTGTGTTTGTGCAAATGTCTGCATATTTTCTCAAACGTTTCCCCCCGGCCGAGCACAAACGGTTCTGTGTTTATCCTGGTTAAGTGGTAGGATTGCCCCCCTTTCACTCTCTCCACACCTGTTGAGGGGGGCTGACACAACATCCACATTGGTGTAGTGGTGTTTGGACTGATTTGGGGGGTGGGGGGGGGGGGTGGGGAGAGGGGGGGGGAAGGGGGCCAACAAATTATTGGGAGGCACACTCACTGTATTTCTATGATTATCCTCATTTGGTGGAAGGATTGCCCCCTCCCCCCTTTCACTCTCTCCACACTTGTTGAGGGGGGCCGACAATGCCCCCACATTGGTTTAGTCAGTGGCATAGCGTGGTCGGACTGGTTAGGGGGGTTTCCGATGAATGGGGAGCAAAATATATGTGTTTTTTTTAAAAAGAGTTTCCCCTCATGCTTTTCATTGGTTTTGTCAAATTATTTGGGGGCCAAGCCCCTGTGCCCACCCATAGCTATGCCAATAAGTGTAGTTAAGGGGGGAAAGGAATAAATATATATCTACAAATGTATGTTGTAACTAAAAATATCAGTAGAGCAACTACAGCAATAGTTTTTCTTGATGAGTAATGAGTCACCAAACGGAAGATCGATGCTTACTGGAAGAATAAACATCAAGTTGTCAACAATCTGTTATCATGATTTTACTGTTCAAAATTGGAGATGAGCAGATGTGTGTGTTTTTGTTGGGGGAGGGGGGGGGGGGGGGGTGATTTAGCAGCGATGCCTTGTGACGCAGGGAAGGGACATCTACTCAGGACTGATGAATTGTTAATTTCTTACCTTTGGTAATTACCCCCCCCCCCCCCTCCCTTCCACCATTGGAGAACCAATTAACAAAGAGCATCCCCCCCACCCCCAACCCCAAACATGGATTTATTCCGACTACGCCACTGTTAATCCTATCACGCTTTGTCTTTAGTCGGCAGAAAAAGGGATCACGGCGGAAGTTCATTGCAAGATGCTGGGCCATATGTCGCAATCAGTGGCAGTTGGGAATGCAAAAGAAATAGGGGGAAAAAACAATGCATCAACACGTGAAAGATAGAGAGAGAGAGAAAAGGAGAGTGAGGGAGAGAGTTGGGGGAAAAAAAAGAAGACTGATGGGAGGGGAATTGATAGAAATAGAGAGCAAATAGAGAAGGGAACCGGAAGATTGCTCTCTGATTTAACCCATTCCCTTTGAGATTCTGAAATTTTTTACATCAAAAACATGAAATTCCCTTGATAATAGAAAATATCAATGATTTGAATCAACATTTTATGCCTTTTAAAAGAAATTTTACAAAATTGTTTCATAGAAACTAACGGCTGTCCATAGTTACTAAGTCCAACTTACAGTTAAGTTCAACTTAGGATCTTTGTGAAACACCCCCCATGAGTTACCACAACACCTTCAATTTGATTTTAACGCTTAACCCGTTCCCTACAAGTTTATGAATTCCCCATAGCCCTGGTACACAACCCCCTCGGTTCCCGTGGTCAAGGGGTTAAGAGAAGACATTTGCACAAAGTCTGAACAGAAATGTACAAGGCAGTACAACACTTGGCAAGAATGTAGACCTGTGTATAACTCCATGTTCATTGCATGAGGAGGCTGGGGTGATGAAATGTTGTCTTTAGCCAGTTTGTTCTTGGCTTTCGCGCTACGCTAATATTGCTTTTGGCGAAAACACCTGTTATTGATGGACAGATTAGAGCAAGAGTGGCTGGCAAAATGAGCTAGCCCTAGTATACGACTATATAGACAAGTGTTGACAGTTACCTTTTACATAATGAAAAGAGTACAAGCTGTCATGGTTTTTTCCTTCATATTTTGCCAATTGTTGTACAGTATCTTCACATGATAATTTTTGCAATTGTGATTGATATTTCTGTGTTCCTTATTATTAATTTACATGATTGCCCTAAATAGTCTTCCATAATTCCACATTACAAAAATGTCTTCAAAACATTTCTTTATTTTCAGAGTATGATGAGGAAGGAGTAGTTGAGGGGGGGAAGGGCAATAATTCTTATATAGGCACGATGCTCAACGTTTCCACTTTTACTTACAGACAAAAGCGTCAAATGCCTTATGGCTGACGATGCGTCTGATGAGCCGGAAGGGCAGGTCCAGAGGGTTGAGGAGGTACTCAAACCACAGCTGCTGCTCTTTGTAGGACTTCCATTTGAGTTGGGACACCTCAAAGACATTGTGGAACTCCTGTGAAGGTTTTTGACAGAAAAAACAATGAGATTATTAATTTGCTAAAATGAAATCTTCTGGAGTATGTCATTAATCATTAGCAGTGCTCAGCAAAATGATATAATTATTATGTCGTTTTCATCTGCACCATCATCATCGTCATTATCCTCACCATAAATACCATCATCATCACCATCATCATCGTCATTATCCTCACCATAAATACCATCATCATCATCACTATCATTATTCTCAAATTCGCCGTCGTCGTTGTAATCATCATCATCCTCATCATTGTCACAACCATTTTTATCACCAATACCAACACCATAATTTTGGATGTATTCGTCATTATAACCATTATCGTCATCGTCATTATCCTCACCATAAATACCATCATCATAATCATCATATTTTTTTCATCCATCTCGTCCTGCTCGTCCTCCCATTACGCCTCCTCCTTATCATCATGCCATTATTGTTTACTACTGTCATCACTGTAACAATCCCCATTACTACCACTACCATCACCATTATCACCAGCCTCACTTTCCTCATCCTTGGTATACCAATAATCTAATACCTGGAGATTGAGCCTTCCCGTTCCTGAGGTGTTGAGCGTCTTGAACAGCAATAGGACGTCTCGTTTGATCATCCGTGGAGCATAGTACTTCATCATTCCTTCGAAATGCGAAAACAGGATTTTATCTGGATGCTGGGTTGGTAAAAATAGAATAGGATAAATAGATAGGTAAAAATATAAATAGGAGTGAGAGGGGCAGAGTAAATATAATTAATATGAAGTTTTGTTAACAATATCAGCACATCTTTTTTTACACTGGCATATTTAAGTAACACATGTTGAAGAAAATACATTTTTTAGAATTGTGGATGTACAAGTTGCTTTGGAGATCAATTTTGTTTGCACATTTAAGCTAATGGAACACTCATTGTGGATTAAGGTGTGTTATTGTCAAGAGATAATGGATGTGTGAGAGTACCGGCGTATGTATCAACAAATGCAATATTAGCACTTTTTTTCTTAAAAACTGGGATGTTTAAGAAATACATGTTGAAGAAAGTAAGATAGTATATTGGAGACCTGTATGAGTTGTTTTAGAGATAAATTTTGTTCACACATTTTGGCTAATATGGAACACTCATTGCAGATTAGGGTGTGTTATTACAAAGAGATAATGGATGCGTGAGAGATAATGTGAGTGATGTATCAAAAATATGATTTGTATACTCATTGCGGATTAGGCTGTTTCTAAGGATGAGTTATTGAGTGTTAACAAAATATGTGTGTTCTCTGGCATGCTAATGACAGGATATGTGTGTAATAATGGTGGATTAGGCTCTTAAAGTACAAATCCACGTTAATGGATGTGTGGCAGATGACATGTGCATTCATACATGAGTATCAATAATCAGCATTTGTGGATTAACTGGCTTATAAAGTGATGGATCAGTTCTACACCAAGGTACGGAATGGAGGGAGAAAAAGTGGCAGACAGTGGAAGAGATGGATTGGTGGATAGCATCTCTGAATGGACAGGTGTAAAGCTGAGTGAGGCTCTGAGGGAGGGAGGTAGACAGAGAAAGAGAGAGAGAGATCAGAGAGGACATCACTGAATTAACAGGCTTGAAGCTGAGTGAGGCTCTAAGGGAGGAGATGGAAAGAGGGAGGCAGGCAGAGAAAGAGATGGGAGGATCACATCAAAGAATGGATAGGTCTGAAGCAGAGTAAAGCTCTGAGGGAGGCAGGATCACTTCAAAGAATGGATAGGTCTGAAGCAGAGTAAAGCTCTGAGGGAGGCAGGATCACATCAAAGAATGGATAGGTCTGAAGCAGAGTAAAGCTCTGAGGGAGGCAGGATCACATCAAAGAATGGATAGGTCTGAAGCAGGGTAAAGCTCTGAGGGAGGCAGGATCACATCAAAGAATGGATAGGTCTGAAGCAGGGTAAAGCTCTGATGGAGGCAGGATCACATCAAAGAATGGATAGGTCTGAAGCAGAGTAAAGCTCTGAGGGAGGCAGGATCACATCAAAGAATGGATAGGTCTGAAGCAGAGTAAAGCTCTGAGGGAGGCAGGATCACATCAAAGAATGGATAGGTCTGAAGCAGAGTAAAGCTCTGAGGGAGGCAGGATCACATCAAAGAATGGATAGGTCTGAAGCAGGGTAAAGGTCTGAAGCAGGGTAAAGCTCTGAGGGAGGCGAAGGAAAGAGGGAGGCAGGATCACATCAAAGAATGGATAGGTCTGAAGCAGAGTAAAGCTCTGAGGGAGGTGAAGGAAAGAGGGAGGCAGGATCACATCAAAGAATGGATAGGTCTAAGCAGAGTAAAGCTCTGAGGGAGGCGAAGGAAAGAGGGAGGCAGGATCGCATCAAATGGATAGATCTGAAGCAGAGTAAAGCTCTGATGGAGGCAAAGACACAAATTTAGACTACGGGAGAAGTGGTGAGGTGAGGTGATGGATGAGCGAGAAAGGTGTGTGCAGATGCATCAATGACCAAAAAAAATATGTGTACAGACATTGAGGATTAGTTTGTTGATACAAAGGAAGGAAATGAGTGTGTACTTGTCTCTCTTGACGACACCTTCTGTCATATTGTTTAAACCATTCAAGACTACATGTGCTCGTATTTGAAGATGCATTCTGCATGGAACCAAATCCAACGTTGTTTTCTTGAACAGTCCTGAACCGGTTACAAAATATGGATGGGGTGGGAGCTAAATTATCTAGAGATGATGGTGTGTTTGAGTTACAAGTTACATATTTCACACCAATGATGATGAATAGAGTGATGAGGAATAGTTGTGGTGTGGCAACATTGGTAGAGCGCGCGCTTTCCAATCGTGAGATCCCGGGTTCGAACCCAGCCCACCGCGTTTGTCCTTCGGCAAGACAATTTATCCACTATTGCTGCTCTCGACCCAGGTGTATAAATGGGTACCCGGAAGGATGGGAACGTGTTTCCTTAGCACTGTGCGCGCCTAATAGGCGACTTGCTGGAATACTCCCCAGGGAGTGGAAAATGTGCACTTAATGTGCAGGATTGATTGCAGTGTGTATCCGTTGACCGGGGTAATAATATTGTAAGCGCTGTGATATAGTTTACTATGAATAGCGTAGCTAAATGCCTAATATTATTATTATTATTATTATTAATAGAGGATTAGCGCATGAGACGCACTGTGCATTTCAATCTCCATAACTTGTCGTTTGATGATGAATGCATAGTTTTAATACATACTTCCGAGTACTTCTGTGGAATTTTAGTTTCATCTGTCACCATTAAGGCTAGTCTCTGCATATCATTCTCACATTACCGTTGACAATATTTCACTAGGCTCTTGAATGTCTAATTCTATACTTACGCAATTTTAATTTGATTTTTTACTTGCATCTTGGAAGTCAAATTCGATTAGATGGGCATGATAACAGACTGCATTAAATGACAAACTTGGAGAATATTCTACACCAAGGAAAAGTAATTGATTTAGATTATCAACCTAATCCTTCCCGTGAGGTAACTGGATTCAAGTTCCGTGACATTTGATTAGCTAAAATTCTAAATTAGGAAGGAACTAATCAATTTCCAATAGAACCTTCGCGTATCACTTTACGGTGGGAACCTGGGATTGATAACGCCAGATAAAAGCACAGTATGAGAAGTGAGACGGGATTGTGATTGTGTAACGCAAGCGTGTGGAGTGATACGGGAGAAATTGGAGAACATCGAGTCTTAGAACTGTAATTAGGTTTGATGATGTACACGGCGAGGCAAGTGCATACATGTAGGAATGACTCCCAATAGAGAGGTAAAGGTCGGAATTAGTTTGAAATTTTGCTTTGGATGACAGATTTTTGGTATTTTAAACAGTTGTACAGTGAATTCAGAGATCATAATAATAATAATAATATTCAGTTCTTTTATAGCGCATAACACATAGCCAAGGCATGTCCCTATGCGCTTATATTTGTTTGTTGTCTCCACTATTTTTGTCAGTGACAATTCCTTAATGTTTTAACTACTTCTAATGATACAAATATTACATTGTCTACACACCACAATGAAAATATGAAATTAATAATTTAGTAAAGTTTGTAAGCGGGTGAAGAAATAAACAAACCAATGACAATAACCAATTAAACATACAAACAACCATACATACATTGCCATTTGCCAGACTATTCAAAGATGTGTACTTTTTAAAAACATACACGGATGCACACACATGATGAAAGAAGGAAATCTTGCAAACAAAAACAAGAATACAACTTAAGATACAAATAAACAAACAAAAAGAAGTACAAATGAGTGCGCTCATTACTTACCCGTCTACTGCAAAGAAGTCTGAACGCTTTACTCGTTGCAATCCTTTTATGAAGCAAGAGTTTCTTGAATTTCTTCTTCTCAATATCAGTGAATGTGTCATACACCACAGCCAAAAGCTAGAAATAAAATAAATATAAGCAAAAATAAGAACTCTTTTTAAGTTATGTTTGTAATTTTGAAGGAAATATTTTTTCTCTTGTTTTATTTTATTGTAAGCTTGTGTCAATTGATATCGATTTCTATCGATATCAATTTACAAAAGCTTCTTGTAATAAAATTGAAGGGACGAAATAATAATTTCAAAATCTTGCTAAAGAATATGAATTACATATCAAATATATCAAATGTAACAAACAAATGCTCATACAAACTGAAAGCAGTTTACTCACATTCATGATGTTATTTACCCAACCCCAATCAATCTCTACACATTTACACACAATTTAGCTGAAAATTTTATTTTTATAATATTCTTGTCAAAGGAAAAAATCTTGTACACTCTTACAAATCATTTTTCACAATTTTTTCTTTCTTTCTCAAATCTTTCATCTTCTTTGCCAAAATTGTTTACATTTTTTTCCTCCAAACTCTTAAAAAAAAATTAATCTAATTGTCTCTTCTACAATTCATATGTTTCCAAAGTTTGCTTTTCTTTTGTATCTCATTGTCTCTCCAAGTGCCACAATTGTGATTCAAAAAGGGAATAAAAACTTGGATATAGTATTGGTATTAAAGTACTGAAAGGAGGAATGTCCTCTGAGTCACAGGGTAGATTCCGCGAGGAGAAATCACCTCCTCCTATCCAGATGGTGGCATAAAGTACAAACATGTGGCTGCCATTAGCAAAGGCACGTGTCCCCCCTCCACTATTTGGGGAAAACAATTTAAAAATGTATGGGAAAATTGAAAATAAAGAAATGTAAATGTAAGAAATGTAAATAAAAACAATGTGATACACCCTTTTTAAATGTTGTTTTATAGAGGTCACCTGTCTACAGTAGCCCTTTTTCTTATTTCCCTTAGGTGGTCACTATACACAGGTTTGACTTTACTCGCTTCTTCTTCCTCTGCCAAGCTAGACTAGTTCCTTGCCCCTTCGGGAATAAGCCAAACATGTTTGGGGAAATTCTTTCCCCATGAATGCACATACAGTTCTACAAAAACAAAAACATACACACATACACAGCCAAGGCTGGCCTAAACAAATGAGTCTACTCCGACCATCGAGTTGCCAATGCTTGCTTAATCTTCTTCTTCTCCTAACAAGCAGACTAGTTCCTTCTAGTTTCTTGCCCCCCCCCCCCCCCCCATGGAAATTAGGCCAAACGTGTTTGGGGAAATTTGTGACAGAAACACTTCCTTCAGGAAAAGAGCAATTTGTCATAGCACTCTTGCTTAAGTATTGCCCCGGGGGCATGAACCGTGATAAAAGGGAGGGCAGACTTTTCAAATTTGAAATTTTGCTTCTTCTTCTTCTCCTCCTCTTTCCCCCCCTTCCATCCCTTCTCTTCCCTCCCCCCCCCCCCCAAAAAAAAAAAAAAATCTACTTGTCAAATTCATTATAATTTCTTATTTTGACCAAAGATCGAGTGGTCCGGAGGAAGTAAGCTTAACCCCTCACTTATGTCAAGGATTCACATTGTGACAAACTTACTAGTAAAACAAGTTCTAGATTACTCTTAATGCATACTTTTTGGGGGGTGTTTTTGCTAGTCAAGTTGGTAATAACTTTTTATAACATGAGTTAAACAATCAAATAGAGACAATTCCTAGGGTGACTCTAGATAGCTCTGAAGAGCAATTTGTCATCTAGCACTCTTGCCAAGTATTGCCCCGGGGGTATGAACCGTGATAAAAGGGAGCCGAAACGCTAGATAATTTACATCAACAGACTTTTCAAATGTTGTAATTTTTGCTTCCTTCTTGTCCTCCTTACTCTTTCCCCCTCCCTTCCTTTCCCCTCCTCTCTCCTTCTCCCTCCCTTCCTTTCCCCTCCTCTCTCTTTCCCCCTCCCTTCCTTTCCCCTCCTCTCTCTTTCCCCCTCCCTTCCTTTCCCCCCTCCTCTCCTCCCCTTCTCCCTCCCTTCCTTTCCCCTCCTCTCTCCTTCTCCCTCCCTTCCTTCCCCTCCTCTCTCTTTCCCCCTCCCTTCCTTTCCCCTCCTCTCTCTTTCCCCCTCCCTTCCTTTCCCCTCCTCTCTCCTTCTCCCTCCCTTCCTTTCCCCTCCTCTCTCTTTCCCCCTCCCTTCCTTTCCCCTCCTCTCTCCTTCTCCCTCCCTTCCTTTCCCCTCCTCTCTCTTTCCCCCTCCCTTCCTTTCCCCTCCTCTCTCTTTCCCCCTCCCTTCCTTTCCCCTCCTCTCTCCTTCTCCCTCCCTTCCTTTCCCCCTCCTCTCTCCTTCTCCCTCCCTTCCTTTCCCCTCCTCTCTCTTTCCCCCTCCCTTCCTTTCCCCTCCTCTCTCTTTCCCCCTCCCTTCCTTTCCCCTCCTCTCTCCTTCCCCCCAGAAAAAAATGAAGTTAAAGGGTAGTTTAGTTTTGGTAGAGAGGGCGCTGCACATCACAATTTTGTTGTGAGGTAATGAAAAACTGAGTGTCGAATTTGCGAGAACATGCAATTTTAATGGGCAGAATAAACTTAATTTGGTCAAAATCGGCCCAGAAACGGCTGAAATATCAATAAATATATCTGAACCTATAATTATTTGGGGCCCAAATAATTAGCTGAATTTTTCAAAAAAATAAAAAAACAGGCTTTTTACTTAGTCGTTTGTAATTTTGTATACCTTTCGAGCATGGTGGAGTTAAAACTATTAGAATTTTAATAATGTTACTGTCCATGTTTGGTTACTAAAGTTGAGCCTTACCAAAACTGTACTACCCCTTTAAATTATTTGGTTAAAATATTTTTCATGATAATTTTGACTTCTAATGGAATATCTAGACCATTCCTGAAGTACATACTGTTTTTGGTTGTTGCAATTAAAGTTTGCAACAACTTTTTTGGCAACAGTTACCTTGGAAGCAAACAGAAACAATTCCTAGATAACTATATAGATAGTTCTAGATAGCTCTAATAAAAGAGGAGCCATTTGTCATACCACTCTTGCTAAGTATTGCCCGGGGGGTATGAACCGTGATAAAAGTGAGGGCAAACGCTAGATAATTTACATCAACAGACTTTTCAAATTTGAAATTTTTGCTTCCTTTACTGCTCCTCTTTCCCCTTCCCTTACTCCTCCCCCCCCCCCCCCCCCCCGCCCCCCCCCCCCCCCCCCCCGAACAAAAAATAAAATTCAAATTTATTTATTAATTTCAAGCAATTTAAAGGGGACACAAGGCAAAGAACAACACAAAATTATATGTTTTGGTGCCGTTTTGTGATATCAAATAGATACCCAACATTTTGCAAAGGGTTATGTAATTACCGGTAATAAACAAAGCAATTAATTTCCACCACTTACGGAACCACTACTATTTCCTGGTTCCATACGGGCCAACCATTTGCGAGTGTGCCAATGCTATTCACGCGTACGTTTGTAGACAATAGATTCCCGGGCGATTTGTTTGCCTCTGCACACATTAGTCTTCGCAATTCAGACCGCATGAATGCATGCTTTAGAATGGTGATGCGTTTTCCAATTATTTATTTTTTTCTGGAAACATATTTTGAGAACTTATTGATGGAATGGAATACTAAAGATGTTACCTTTCATTTGTAAGAATATCATTTTTGGGTGGTGGTACCCTTTAAGTTAGTCTTGTGATCAAATTCCGAAAATACTCTGAATGCATACTTTGTGGGGGGGGGGGGGGGGGGGGGGGGGGGGGGGGGGGTCATTGCTATTAAATATTCATAACATCTGTTACACAATCAAACAGAGACAATCCCTAGATAACTCTAAATAGCTCTTAAGAGCAATTTGTAATAACACTCTTCAAAAGGAGGGCAATCACTAGAAAATTTCCATCAACAGACTTTTCAAATTTTGCTTCATTTGTCTCCTATTTTGCCCCTTCCTTCTTGAATATTGACATCTCATACAATGCCGATTCCTTGGGTCTACTGTTCAAAGCATAAGGACACAACATTGCCTTTGTTTGTTATTTGGAAAGTCATAAACATATTCCATGCATTTTGTATATGGGTAAAAAAAAAAAAAAAGACTGACAAATCAAACGTGTGCATTGCTTTTGCATTATATGTAAAGCGGAATAAAGCACTCTATGGCTCAATTCCATTTTGTGGGGTCTATCTACACACAATACACACTACACCCAATACATCGTGCATGCATGCATGTAGTCTAGGTTCTAGACTCTTTAAACACCTTTCCCCCCATATATCGCGTAACCCGGTAAATCTACCTTTCCCCCATTATATCGCGTAACCCTCGAATCTGTCCGTACAGATTCACCGGGCAGATTCACCGGGCGTACCGTTCAGAGCGGTATTACACGATATATGGGGGAAAGGTGTTAAAAAGAGTCAGAATCTAGACTAGCATGCATGCAACCAAAGAGTGGCCAAGCTATTATTTTGTCAAAAATTATGTAAAAATGAAAGGATATTTACAAGTACAAAATGAAGGAAAATAAACAATGTGCCTATTGAAACCCATCATTAGGCCCAAGCTATGGTAATGTACACAGACAAATGCATGCAATCATATAAACAATATACATATTTTAAACATTTCTTTGAAAAATGTACCTACCAAATTTATAAGGAAGTAAAGCTCCAAGATGAGAAAGACAATGAAGAAGATTGCAGAGAATGGATTCTTGTTATATGCAGGCATCATCACATCAGGATAACTGAAAGAAAAGATATATACAATCGTAACAAAATTTTACTACATGTATCAATAGAGATTACATTTTTTTTTTTTAATAACCTCACTTATCATTGATGTGTTTTTATATTCATACCAGGAAAACATATATGAGGTTCAATATCCAAATATTATGGTAATCTCTTTTCATAACATTGCTGCATTCAAGAAATTATGTTTTTATAAGCTCCGTATTTTTGCATAAATGTACTTTATTAAAGGACAATGAAACCCAATCAAACTGTTGCTTTCATATACTTGAAGAGATGAGGAGAATAATGTGTGTGTTGCCAATTTGAGTCACTCGTGGAAATAAATGGCTATTTTCAAAGAGCCATAGTTTTCTTATTTCTTGACCAATTGCGCTCAAATTTTCAGGGACTCTTTAGTGTCTTATAGTGCATGCAACAATTTGTCCGGATTTCATTGTCCTTTAATGATTGAAAGTGATTCAAGTTCAAGTTCACTTTCTATTGTCCGTTAGTAAGAGGAAGTCCAAAGTGACAGGAAGGAAGGGGTTTCAGCCTCCCATTCTAGCATAATCTTAACCAATATAGTATGTTAAAGTGTCTAACTCCACGAAAATTACTTGGAGCTTCCTCGTTTCTCTTCTGCCGTGTTGTTTAGCTCATTGTAAGAGAAGAATAAAATAGGGTGAGATTTTTTCAAATGTCCCTTTAGTATGAAGATAATTATCATTGAAATCATCATCTCAAAAAGCGTTGCCCAACGCTTTTGGTAAAAAGTATAATTGCCGTAGCTGAACGCGTCCGATGTACCCGACTGTTGAGCCGAGCGCACGCAAATTCTGTACCATCTGTATACAAGGGTGCAGTTATGATATCGTCAAACGGACAATTATTACTGCGACAAATCTACGGCAGGCCATCAGTATTCGGTGATAAAATATGAACTCAATATTCGTTTTTTTTCACTAGGTAAACAGTGGTCGTTTTCTTTCAAACTTTCACAAATCTTTCAATTGTATTTTACAATGATATTGATATAGGATTGAAGTCTCAAATATCATTTTGTGCAATATCTGACACTTTACAGGGATCACTTTAATGTAAGTTATAAAACAAATCAAAACTTCAAACATTCATACAAACACTCAAAAAGTTAATTTGAAAAATGTAAAACATAGTGCACTTCAAAAAGTAGGATACATGTACTTAAGAATGAAATAATATACTTTTTCAAGCAGTAAAATATAAGATATACAGCTGCCATATGAAAAAAAAGAAAAATATGTGTATTGAAAAAACTCACTTTGCTGTTGTCATGAGGACAAAGAGATTGACAAAGCTATCCTCCAGGACTGGAAATAGATGTCATCTTCTACAGTCACAAAGATGTAGAAACCTAGGCAAGGCAAACAAAAGAGAACAAAAAAATTGTTATGTCACATTTCTGTGTTGTCATTAAAAAAAATAGATAATGTTTATTGTTTTTAGACGAGGACGCTCTCGTCCTGCTTGTTTCATCGCGGGTGCCGCGATTCCCGCGCTCGTACTCGTAGAACTGGCGCAGGATTTTCCTTCGAAGAAATCTTCGAATCAAGATTAGATTTCTCTTCCATTCTCGATGTTTGCATTCTTGATTCGGGCAAACAAAGTTCAATAAATCTACCAACGGCAGATGTTGTGTAGAAACAACATTAAAGTTTTAAAAAACAGTTTCTAATGGCGAAAAAGTTGAAACTAGATGGATCTTCGACTGCGCGCAGTCGAAAATTATGCCTCCGCTATCACGCGATTTTAATATCAAGCCCAAATAACATGCACTGAATGAATTTTTTACAAATATTTTTCATACATTTTTAATCCTGTGACCTTGACCATATGACCCCAAACTTTGATGGCTACATTGGCTCCCTAAGAAACATTCAGGTACCAAGTTTGATTGAAATCTGACATTTAGTTCTTGATATTTTGCCATTACAAGCTTTTTGCATGTATGAGTCCTGTGACCTTGACCTCAATCTCATGACCCCAACATTTTATGGCTACGTTGACTCTTTATGATACATTCAGGTACCGAGTTAGATTAAAATCTGACATTCAGTTCTTGAAATTTTGCCATTACAAGCCATTTTGGCATATATATTTAGTCATGTGACCTTGACCTTTGACCTCATGACCCCTCAATTCTAATCATATCATTGCTACCCCCATATGTACACTCATACCAAGTTAGAAATTGATCTGTTAACCGGTTCTTGAGATATCGCAAGAACAAGGCATTTTTGCACATATATTGAGTCCTGCGACCTTGACCTTTGACCTTATGAACCCCAAAATCTAATCAGATCATCGCCACCCCAAAATGTACACTCATACCAAGTTTGAAGTCGATCCCTCAATTGGATTTTGAGATATCGCGAGAACAAGGCATTTTTGCATATATATTGAGTCCTGTGACCTTGACCTTTGACCCATGACCCCTAAAATCTAATCAGATCATTGTCACCCCAATATGTACACTCATACCAAGTTTGAAATTGATCCGTCAACCAGTTCTTGAGATATCGCGAGAACGAGGCATTTTTGAACATATATTGAGTCCTGTGACCTTGACCTTTGACCTCATGAACCCCAAAATCTAATCAGATCATTGTCACCCCAATATGTACACTCATACCAAGTTTGAAATTGATCCGTCAACCGGTTCTTGAGATATCGCGAGAACGAAAACGGGACGTACGGACGGACGGACGTACGGACGGACGGACGGAGGTACGGACGGACGGACGGACAACCCGAAAACATAATGCCTCCGGCCACTTCGTTGGCGGAGGCATAAAAAAGACGTGAGATTCTGAGAATCTCACCCTCTTGCATGCATTGCGTATGAACGAAATTGCGCATGCGTAGGGCGGGCTCTCACATGTAGTCTCGAACTGAGACTTTCGTAATAAAATAATAATGGCGTCTTATAGAGTGTAGTCATGTCAGTTGCGATGTGACACACTCCTGGCACTTTTATTACCCATGGACATCAGGAACAGTTCAAACCCACACAGTGATAATGTATATTTTTTAGGTGACAGGGAAAAGAAAGAAAAACAAAGTTTTCTTAGTCCCTAAATATGTTTATCTGGGTAGACATTTATTACCTACTAAGTGAATCTTAGTTGGCAACTAAAAGGATCTTTTTGCCTGCATCCTTATCTAAAATTTACTTATAATGGAACAAAGCTAATATAGTTTTATGAATATGAGCCCAGGATTTCTCTTCACATTTCTATGTGTTATCTATGGTAGATAGCGAACTACTGCCTTCGATAACTCAGAAATTATAGTTTTCATTTTAAGTAGAGACTTTAATACAACAATATGACCAATATTGATTGAAATTAAACAAATTCCTGACTATTTTATTTTCCAGGTCACTATCAAAAGCAAATAAGTATTATTCACCTAAGAAATGTAAAATATGAATAGAAAAAAATCAGTAATTATTAATCAATTTAAAACAGAGCACCTTTCTTTGACCAATCAAGGATCATGATAGCCACAATTGTAGAGTAAATCATGTTTCACCATGTTATTTACCTAATATTGCAAAGATGAGCATGAAGTAGGCAAGCAGGAAAAACATCTCAATGATGGGAGGCAAGGACTGGATGATCTGACCATTGAGCCACAAGGCCTTATTGATGGTGGTACTTCCAAGAAACCCTTTATAATGTTTGTGCTTAGAGTTAGAGATATTTACCTAATATTGCAAAGATGAGCATGAAGTAGGCAAGCAGGAACAACATCTCTATGATGGGAGGCAACGACTGGATGATCTGCCGTAAAACTCTGCAGGAGAACACATAAAACAAAGACAAAATAGTTAAATTAGCATAAATGTTTGTGCAGTTTGCATTATATGTGACCGGCTATAGCAAAACCTGGCACTTGTCGGTAAAAATAAAAATGTAGATTTTCATACCATTACAAAGGCCTCATCACAAGCTTTTATTTGATCCTTTGTTCTAACTAATTGGTCAATAAATAGCGAAGATATGATTGTTTCAATTTTACAATCATAGGTCTTTTACACGCATTGTGTGAACTTAAAATGCCCATTTCTTCAAAACATGCATTACCGACAAGTGCCGGGTTTTGCTATAGCCGGTCAGAAATGTTTGTGCAGTTAGCATTATCTTATAAAGCTTCAATTACCTAAGAATGCCCGGGACAGGGTCACTCTAAAAGTGTGAGTGTTTATAGCTCTTACAAGCAGACGTAGGTAATGGGCCGTATGCATAAAACGAAGCAATTGCTTATAAGCAATTGCTTCAAGCACAAGCAAGAGCTTGTCAAGCAAAAGATCAAGTTCAAGCAATTGCTTAATTTCGTATGCATAAGGGCAATTCCACCATAACGGAATTACATTCAGAGACCTTTTTTGCTCATTATTTTACTCCTTGCGCAATATTCTCATGACTTAAGTAAATTTTGATACTTATATAAGTTGCACGTGCAGCCAGGCTACAACATGATAGGGAAACGATTTTATATATTCCATGTGTTGTTGCACGCTAGACCAATATGTGTGACCGTAACGGAATTACTGGAGAATGGAGGTTTTTTTTTTGGTACAAGTTTGCGTTGAGTTTCTCTGAAATATAAGACACTTTGAAACTGATTTTATGTATTTTTTCTATCTTGATAATGTCAACTTCACTTTAGAATAATTAGATGCATAAACAACACAATGATAAGTTCACAAATTCACTTTTTTGAAAAAAGACCACTGTAACGGAATTACACAAATTTGTAACGGAATTACATCTCTGACAGTTACAAGGTAAACTCAATTATTTTGCACTTAACTTTTCTTACATACTAATGCAAACATCAAGGCTATCTAGCACTTGAATATAAACCATAATTTGACATATCTGTATAGCAATATTTAAACTTGTCATGTGTTAAATGAATGAAAATATGGCCAAAATACAATTCAGAGTGAAATTTGAAAAAAATGTTGCTAAAATCCAGCTTTATTTTGGTTTATTTTCAGCTTCATATTAGTAGGCAAGGAATTAAAAAGGATTGCATCAATTAAATGAAAGAAAAATCCTAGAAACTATGTTCACTAAAGTGTGTAACGGAATTGCACAACTTAAGCAGTGAAATCAACTTTTCCACAAATCGGTACATGAACAACAAAGAATTCACATTTTAGCTTCAATACTTTTCAAAAATCAATAATGTGACAATAATAACCATATTTGAAGAAAAAAATAGCAACATTTTATAATTTTTCCTTTACTTCAAGAAAAATGGTGAAATTGTGAAAAAACCCAAAGTAAAAATTTAAAAAAAGTACCTACATTATGTGACATGCTAAAGAACTGCAAATCATCAATATCAAGAAACATTTAAACAATTTAAAATCACAAACAGGTCAAATCATTCAACTTTCAATGCTACAAAGCCTCGTAAACTTCCTGAATATTGGATATCTGTGTGAATGGAAATGCATTGTGAATGGGCAATTCCACTGTTACAGAATGACAAATAAGTGATTTTTAGCTCTGTTTTCTTAATCATATTTAAAATTCCTTTCACTTCCACAGTTTTTACAACTTTAATAACTGGCAGGGGTACCAGAGGTACAAATCTATAACACTGTAGCGTCAGGAGACCAAAATACAATTATAACGGAAAGTGGTCTTTTATTCAACACTAACTTTGTAATGATTTTCTGCAAAAGCTACCACAAAAAATTCTTCATTGGTAATACAAACTTATCATGTAAGTTACAAACTTGAATTTGGTACATCTTTTTTCCAGAAATTATCTATTTTAACCTCTGAAATTACCTTAAGACAAATGAATGTCACTGTAACGGAATTACGCCTGTGAAATCCACCCATGAATCCACCCATGAAAATGCAATTTCTTGGTTACATTTGTCTGCTTATAGTCTATAGTTAAGAATTGTATGCATTGTAAATTGTATGCATTGTTAAACAATAATTGTTAAACTCTTACATAAGGACCAGAACAAATCCTGAATTTATGTGTGTGCATAACAGAATTACAAAAAAATCAAGATTTGTTATATAAACTCTTGTTATATTCTGAAATTATTCTTTTAAAAATTCATCCTTAAAGTGATCTTAATTTACTCTCAAATTAATTTGGAATGCGTTTTCATTCATTCCATGAAATACATGATATATCGGATATAAACATGTATGATCCAAATACAAAAAGTTGGCATATAAAATATAAATATCGAATTGCAAAAAATGAAAGACACCTTTAGGAATTCCCATTTGAAAATGCAAATACTTTGTACAGTTTTTGTACTTTTTGTTTTTGTACTCTGTACATCTTTGATCTGCATACAGAAGCACACTGAACACTCAGTGAATTCTGACTTTATGATAATGAATCAAACATATCTTAGCCTGTAGTATATAGTTTTGAATATCTTGAAGCCTATTCTGTATTTATGTTTGATTTTATATGCTTCAGTTTAATACAAATTTACATAATTAATGGTGAGTTATGAGCCCTTAACTGATCAATGATAATCAAATCTACATACAAAATTATTAATATCAAATCTCCTTGAAAGTTGAAGGTATGATTTATATCTTAAAATACATCATTGTAAATTAATGTGAGAAAATAAATGTAGAACCAGTGTCATACTAATTACTCGATATTTTAAAACAATTTTGATTGTTTTCGTTTTTCCCTTTCTAAAGTACAAACATGAATCTGCTGCATCTTCATAATTTAAGTCAAGTGGGTCTTGCTAGAAACTAATTTAATGATAGAACATTATCATCTCTATATATATATGTTCAAGGAGAGAGAAATTATCTATCGTGTATCAATTTAGTTAAATCACCATTGCTGCAATATGAAGCATGTGAGGTAATGAGTCACATAAAGTAACATTGTACAATACACATGTCTAATGACTTATTGTCTACATGGCTACAGTTCATGCTATTTAAAGGGTATTTCTACATTCAGAACAAGAAAAAAATTATTTTCAGCAATATCATTCAATACCTTACAAACCATGTGCGTGTAATTCCGTTACGTAACGGAATTACTAATACTGTTACGCCATTTTTGGAAAAAGTAGTGACATTATTTTAGAAAATTATGTTGGAAGTTCTTAGGACTATGGTGAAGGAAGAGAATTCACAATGACATGACCAAAGAACAGGTAATAAGATATTGAGAAAAACTTAAAACGGTTTATCGTAAAACGGAATTACGATCAAATGTGCATAGATTAAAAAAATTTCTCAAAAAAATATGCAATGAAGTTACTGCCCATGCTTTACAATTTGTGATTGTTACAACATCGTATGGAAAATATGAGAAAATGAGCAGAAACAGTCATTGAATTAAAAGATTCACTTTATTTTCATAAAATGAAGCTGATTTATGAATAAAAGGTCATAAATTTCTGTTCGATTCAAGCAGAAATATTTGAAAAACCAATAGAGCTATATACAATCGGTTTTCAGTTTCCTAAAATTCAAGTTTTCCTCTATTGATAACAGTTTGATTTAGGGAAGATTGCTCAACTTTGAGATGTGGTGTTTTTGCCTTCTCTCATACGGAATTGCCCATAAGCTTTTGCTTGTGCTGAAACCTTTTGCTTACACTGCCTAAGCAATTGCTTACGTGTTGAACAAAGCATCATTACGGTTGTGCGAACATTGCACTGCATGACAACAAAGGGGATTCGTAGTGTATGCAAACGTCGTGTAGTCCCTTGCATAGCAGCTTTCCCTGGTCGTGCCCGACCTGGCAACAGTATTTTTCTTACGCAAATATTTTCAAATCATGAACAAAATTGCCTACATGGATATAAATGTCTAAAATAACAGCCATTTGATTAAATATGTAATCACAACATAACCTCTGGAACCAGGAGTTCTAAATCATCCTGAAACGGTATGAAAACTTGATTCTAAAACGCTAATGTCCTAATAGTAAGCAAGAGCTCAAGCTGGTCTGGAGGTGCTTGAAAAAATGCAAGCAATTGCTCATCAAGACAAGTAAAAGGTTAGTTTTATGCATACGGTTTTAAGCAATTGCTTGTTTGGTAAGCATTTGCTTACGAGCAGTAAGCAATTGCTTGTGCTGGTAAGCAAAAGCTTTTGCTTGCAAGCAATTGCTTGTTTGTGTGCATACTGATTCAAGCAAAAGGCTAGCACAAGCAATTGCTTGTTTTTATGCATACGGCCCATTGCATTGTGCTTAGTGTGCATTGATCATTCTATTTGAAAACCAAATCAATTTTTTCACTGTTCATATGTTCTACAATATATGTGACCGGCTATAGCAAAAACCCGGCACTTGTCGGTAATGTAAATTTTCATACCATTACAAAGGCCTCATCACAAGCTTTCATTGGATGTTTTGTTCTAACAAATTGGTCAATAATTGGCAAAGATATGATTGTTTAAGTCTTACAATCATAAGTCTTTTACACACATTATGTGAACTTAAAATGCCAATTTCTTCAAAACATGAATTACCGACAAGTGCAGGGTTTTACTATAGCCGGTCACATATATCACAACCAGAGCCTCATTGAACATGCATGTATTTTGCATGTGCACATTATTGCAGTTTATAGCTCCCATGAGCAAACGAGAGTTATGCATTATGAATTATGATTATTGTGCATTCTATTTATAGACATGACTACTAAATTTGTTACAACCTTGCCTCCTAACTCCTCCACAGTAGTTGCAGTCAATGAGGAATATGCACACTACAAATAAAATAATAAACACTGTGCCACTTTTATTGTCCATTCTATTTATAAACACTCCCCCACAATAGTAGCAGTCAATGAGAAAGATGGGCACTAGAAAAAATTAAACGCAGTGCTGCTTTCTCACTATGACAACTAAAGCTTTACAGATCTACAATACTGCAATATATATTGCTCCTATGAGCTGATGTGGGCTACTGCAGTCGTTATGATTATTGTACATTCTATTTATAAACATAATATACTTTCTTATTGCCTTGAAGTTGGGCGCTAAAAATGAATACACACAGTGCTGCTTTCTCACTTATAATACAACCAATGCTTTACTATTTATAACTACAAGCATGTTATGAATGTCTATAGCTGAGCTATCCCGGTCTATGTGTTATGATTATTGTCCACAGATTCTATTATAAACATACTTTTCTGTACTTGCCTTCTAACTCCCCCACAATAATGGCAGTCGATGAGGAATATTGGACGCAGCGCCCTGGTCACCCTAAAGTGTGACTGTTGTCTCACTATCACAACCAAAGCCTCGCTGTACATAACTGCAAGCACAATGGCCTAGAAAAGATCATGTATACGAAAGATGAATTATTAGTAATTTCACTTACATTGTATACGTATGTATGTAGGTTGAAGAAATATGCGCAAACGTAATGCACACAAAAATGATGCATAGTACAAAAAGGGCTATGGAAGAAATCAAACACATACACACCGACAAACACAGACACACATTCTACAATTCTACAACTTGAACTTTTTAAAATGTACTATGTAACTACAGTGCTGTATTAAATTCAGATAAAAAGAGTTTGATGAACAAAAGTTACCTTGAGTAATGTTCGTTTATGTTTGGCGAATGATTTGACGCCCATCCATCTCATCTTCAGCCCAAGACCAAAGGCGATGACTGTCAGACCAAAGATCTCTAGTGACGCATGAATCTGTAAAACAATTGAAGTAAAACAACAGAATAGAAAAGTATGAATTAAGTTTAAATTCCTTAAAATATATTTGGAGTCAGACCAAACTCTAGTGATGCATGATAAATCTGTTTAAGGTATAACACCAGAAAAGAAAAGAGAGTCAGATTAATTAAGTTTGACTTTCTAATAAAGAGTTGCGTTTATGTTTGGCAAATGATTTGAGGCCCATTCACCTCATCTTCAGCCCAAGACCAAAGGCAATAGAGTACAGAAGCCATGACGTCATACAAACACTTTTTTAGAATTTTCAAATTTGGACTTCATTTTCAGAAAGAGCATAACAAATAATGTCCGAATACCGAAAATCAAAGGAATAGGTTACGTATTGGCTGAGATATGCCCATCCGAATGAATTTTACTTCAATGGGCAATCAGTGTTATAATGCACTGGTTCCTAAATGCACTATAACACTTATTGCCCATTGACCAAAAAAAATCATTCGGATGGGCATATCTCGGCCAATACGTAACCTATTCCTTTGATTTTTGGTATTTGGACATTATTTGTTATGCTCTTTCTGAAAATGAATTCCAAATTTGAAAATTCAAAAAAAAAATGTTTATGACATCATTTATGACATCACACTTCACCACTCTATGACTGTCAGACCAAAGATCTCTAGTGACGCATGAATCTGTAAAACAATTGAAGTAAAACAACAGAATAGAAAAGTATGAATTAAGTTTGAATGCCATACATTTGGAGTCAGACCAAACTCTAGTGATGCATAATGAATCTTTTTAAGGTTTAACACCACATAAAAAAGAGAGATTAATTAAGTTTGAATTTCTAATAAAGAGTTGCGTTTATGTTTGGCAAATGATTTGAGGCCCATCCATCTCATCTTCAGCCCAAGACCAAAGGCGATGACTGTCAGACCAAAGATCTCTAGTGACGCATGAATCTGTAAAACAATTGAAGTAAAACAACAGAATAGAAAAGTATGAATTAAGTTCAAATTCCAAATACATTTGTAGTCAGACCAAACTCTAGTGATGCATGATAAATATGTTTAAGGTATAACACAAGAAAAGAAAATAGAGATTAATTAAGTTTGAATTTCTTATAAAGAGTTGCGTTCATGTTTGGCGAATGATTTGACACCCATCCATCTCATCTTCAGCCCAAGACCAAAAGTGATGACTGTCAGACCAAAGATCTCTAGTGACGCATGAATCTGTAAAACAGACAACAAAAGAACAGTGATGAATTAGGTTTGAATTTCTACAAGTTGATACACATACTTGGGAGTCTATAGTGACAACTAATTATCTCCAGTGGCACAAAAATCTGTAAAACAAAACAAAACAAACAAAAATGGGTAAAAACAACAGAAAAGGAGATTTAGTTACAGTTCATACTTGAAGAAACTTGTACAGGTTCTAGAGTGCTCGTTACATTATTTCAGAGAAATCACCCATTACTTCTGGGAAACAAGAGTTTGAGATTATATTTTGTTTATAAACACCACAAAATCTGACTCAAGTGTTGGGGTTTCTATCAACAGTCTCATGAAATCTCCATCTAGTGTTTGAGTTTCTATTGGAGATTAACCATGCCTAATATATCAGAGGCCAAACATTGAAAGCGGCCCTTTATCAACACCTTACAACGTGAAATCCAAGTAGCTTTGATATAGCTACATGCATGGAGGTGGGGGGGGGGGGGGGGGGGTGGGGCAAGAGTGTGGCAATTCTTGCCCATTCGTTATCCCCTCCCAGCCATTGACAAACAAAAATGTTTAATCTTATTTTGGGGACAGGCATCCTGACCTTACTCCCTCCTTACCAATTAAGAACTGGTCCTGAATAAAAAAAAAAATGGGGCTGGGGCCTCTGGAGAAACTGTTAAACCCTAGGTACCCTCCCCCCCCCCCCCCCCCCTACAGACTATCTTCCTTGATCCTTACCTTACTACACCACTATAATATATAGAACCTATTTAATTATATATGCGTGTACCCTGAATAGTACAGCTGCACTCACAACAACCTCACAAGCTATTAGCACTTTCCAATTTCATCAAGTGATCTGGACTGCCAAAGTACTGACAGAGGGGGCAGACTCATATAGATCTCATTGGTGTAGCATAGTCTTGACAGATTTGTGGGTGGGGGGGGGGGGGGGGGAGGGATGAGCACATTAAATAATTGGGGGCATACTCCATCTATAGATGTATTTCTTTATTGTTTTAGAATTGTTACCCTTCTGGTTTTATACTGTTTTGTCAAATTATTTTTGGGGCACATGCCTTGGCAGGAGGACACACTCTAGATGTATTTCTTGATTCACATTGTATACTTTCACCCTTTAATGTTTTTATTGGTTTTGTCAAATTATTTGGGGGCACGTGCCCCCCCCCCCCCCCCCCCCCCTCCAGCAGCAATGCCCCTGATAGATCTAGTAAACACAATGCAACACCAAAGGGGGAAGACTGTGTGCCGACATGCGCAGCTTTATGCACTTGCCATTTGTTGATCTAACGGCAAACCCCCGGCTTTGCGGCACGCTTCTATGAGCAAGCAAGCAAGCAAGGCCTGAGTAAAATAATTAGCAAAAACAATAGCTGGATATGAAACCGGGGGGGGGGGGGGGGGGGGGGGTAGGGGGGGGGAACATACACATTTAGTACCACCTCTATGCAAAGTACAGGCTATACAGTGTAGATGCGACACAAGTCACAAGGGGAACAAATTAACCTCTTGCATATTTACAGGAATCTGGTTGGCCACGATGTGTTAACCACCCCGTTCAGGACTGGTCCCGAAAATACTTGAGCTGGGGTCTAATTATGTAGAAAGCATGTTTAATACCAAAATAATTAATTATTAGTCTTGAATGGGTTAAGAGACCAAGTACGTATGAAGAATATATACAGGTTAAAACAGCAAAGTGAAGAAAGCATGGCACAGTGTACACATAGTCCAGATAAATGTGATAGGTGTGTGTGAACAGTTGTGACCGTTGACTGAGGCCGTGTTATGATAGCCCCGGCTAAAATTAGGTCCTTGTTTTTCGAGACCTAGATTTGGCAGGTGAAACTTGAGGAAGGGGGGGGGGGGGGGGAGATTAATTATACACCACGTGCCAAGGAGTTTCACAAAGGTCAACAGAAGTACATGCAAGTGTACTTGTCCATGGTAAGAAACTGACTGAAAAGTGAAAACAGTTTCACATTTATTTATTTATTTATTTATTTATTTATTTATTGAATTTATACAGGATGACATGGTCAGTTTACACTGTTGTGCAACATGGTCTTGTTGTATAAAAATAGTTACATTTTGACATAAATATAAACAGTATTAATTATCAATTTAAAATCACCAAAACCGCAGCTGCTAGGGTATTTTAGGACATGTTATTAATTACAAGGATAAAAACACATTTATTTAAAACTATAATAAAAGTGGCCACAATTGCGTTCCGACCGATACCCATACATGTTACCCATGTTCCACAAAGCACAAACTGTCTTTCAAAGCACACGATAGTGCACCCACTGAACAGACACTGTACACTACACACAGAGACACAATATATCGTTCACATCAATGCATCTATTCAATCACCACACAATCACCTCCTGACACACCCACAAGACACCCATCATACACCCACTAGACGATCAGCCCATGCATCGTGGTACACGTGTATATATAATGCAAGCTGGAATGTTCAATGCTGCCAAAAAAATAATTAAATGTACCAAATACATAAAACTCCAAAATAAGTCCATCTGAGCAGCTGTAGGTGTGAGGGAATACCAAAATACAATTAAATATACATACAACATGAAGCACAATAAATGAAGAAGTACAGAAATACATTACATACAGACTAAAATTTGCATCCAAGAAAAATAACACAAGGGAAAGTTGACCTCAAAAAGGCGACGTTTATAGTGGACTTTAAACAAGTTGAGTAAAGGTAGATTTTGTTGTTCGGTTGATAAAGTATTCCATGTATTTGCACCAGAATATTTGAATGATTGTTTAAATAATTCAAGATTTGGGGTTTCGGTATTACAACGTTTAACGAATCAGCGTTACGTGTATTAAAGCAGTGGCGATCAAAGTACATTTCAATTTCATTACATAATCTTTCTGGTGCGTCACCATGAATACATTTATACATCAGTACATTTAAAAAATAATCTCTACGTATTTCAAAACTTTGCCATTTAAGATTTCTTATCAGTTCACTACTTTCTACTTCCAGGGGGTTATATTTCTTATATACTATTCGTGCAGCTCTTTTTTGATACAATAAATTAAATCTCTATTTTTTACAGAACAATTTCCCCATACGGAACAAGCATAATCTATACATTAATGTTGCATCTTTTGCTTTTAACTTTAAACTTACTCAGAACTACCAGAAAGTCACAGTGTCACACAAACACTAGGTTCAGATGTGCTTATTGCTTTAATATCAATATTTAGAAAAAATATAGAAAAAAACATTACTTTTTGGTCCACTATTATTTTCTTAGTAATGAAATTGTAAAAGAATTTGCCTGAATCCCCATGTTATTGCAATCAAACAAATTTGCTGATGAAACACAAATACTACAAACTACGAATTAGTGGAGATAATGAAGAAAAAACAATGGCTTAATCACCAATTTATGGTTTCAGAAAAAGACAATTAAACCACTTTGCTGTTGAGTGACTAAAGTCTAAGTCTACCCAAACTCTCTTTATGACAATTTGTCAACTACTAGAAAATCAACACTAAAACAAAGCCGCATACCTGTGAAATTTGAATTGAAAAAGGATCAATGCCACAAAGAAAGTTATCAGGCATTTTCCAACAAATCTTAAATGAAATGCAATGAGGTAAGCAAAAAGTCTCTCTTCATAAGAAAGCACAAAAGTCCTCGCCTACAAAATTTCAAAGTATGTGTACACCTGCCTAGAAAATATGGGGTGCTATGTGAGTTGGTCTTTTATCGCATCGCACCCCTCACTCAGTGAGAGTGCAGCCATGTAATAGAGGCTGTGTAGTGGCTGCTCAGCGTAATTCAGGAACTTTTCCTAGATTATACAACATTATCAGCCACCTAAAAATACACAGCATTACAAATAGACAAAAATGGGGAAAATGAAATCAAGACAATATCTCAGATTATAAATACCCAAATCTACGGTTGACAAATTCAAGAACTTTGTTGTAGGATGGCTAAATTACAAATACATTGTAGGTAGGTTAACTTCCAAATCAACACCAAAACAAAGCCCAATGCCCATTACATGTAAATGCCACAAAGAAAGTGATCAAGCCGTTTCAACCCAACTTGATAGAAATGGATGGAGAAAACAAAAAAGTCTCTCTACTTTTAAAAGGACACTAAAGCCGGGATGAAGAAAACAGTCTCTCTTCATAATGAAAGAATTGCACAGTACATGTGTACATACACCTGACTAGAAAGTATGGGGTGCTATGTGAGTTGGTCTTTTATCGCATCGCACCTCTCACTCAGTGGCAGTGCGTGTGTATTAGAGGCTGAGTGTAATTCAGGACCTTTTCCTGGATTATACAACAGTCCAAGAGCCACCTGAAGATATATTAGTATTTGATGACAAGGGTTGGGTTGGAGGAGGGGGGGGGGGGGGGGGGGGGAGGAACAATGCTGTTGAATTTTAATTTCCACTGACGATGCACCCAAACCAGGATGCAGGACTTTTTTATGCTCATCGCTCTCCCTTTTACAATTTTCATTTTCAGTTTCCATGTCCTTTGTCACCATTTAAACAAGCCTCCACACTAACTTTTTTTTGTCTACTTGCCACTTCGGGCAAGTAAAATCATGAATTATTGAATTTTACTTGCCCAAACGGAAATTAACTTGCCCTAAAAAAACAATACTATGTAAAAAAAAAAAAGGGGAAAATGAATTGTGCTAAGTAGCACAGGTGACAGGTCACCCGGTTCCTGTAGTCAAGGGGTTAACTATGTCAAGCTGACCACCACAACTTCTCTACACACTTGCAAGCACGGAGCTATTTAGAGGGATCTAGTAACATTGTCAAAATCCACAAAATTGACCTAGAACTCTAGATAGCAGTAGTACTCACATACCTCATTGTAATCATAGCACCAACTACTAGTAGAAACATGGAGCAGATTTCATTTTTCCACATTTTTCTTTCGTTATATTATATATATTATAAAGATATTTATGACTGAAGTGCTCAGATTTTAAATTAATTACCTAGTGGAGAATTATAACTGTGTACAAAGTAAGTGCAGTGAGTTAGCAAATATCACTTTGCATTTTTGCTCATTACTCATTTACTGTGAAATTTCCTCACATCACTCAGTGGACATATATCAGATCACAAAAATACACATTTGATCTACCTTTCATCACTTTTTGCATAATATATCAACAAAGTTATTAGATCATTTTAATTGCAATAAATTAAATTCTCTCAAGTTTTTTAATTCTACCCATCTCTCTCTATTATGAATCTGTTTGGGTTCTCTTTCTTTCTCTCTTCATCTCCTCATCTCTTCCTCACAAATATTCTCTCATATTGTTTCACTTTGAGATATATATGAAGAACAAGAACCTACCAAGTACATGTAAGTAGGTACATACATTGTAGTAGGGCTATTTTGTAATTAATGGACTGATAGGACAGTTTTAGCCATTTCCAACTGGGATCTTATAAAACCCGTTCACTTCGAGATTCTAAAATCCCCATAGACTATACATAGCCCACCTGGTTCCCGTAAGCAACTGGTTAACATGCGCTCAATCAAATGATGAATGACATTACTTGTTAAAGTTTGTTTGAAGCTTATTTGTCTCTCTTTGTAGTTTCATCCCATCTCAGATGAAATACATCATTTGGTACAAAATTGGTTAAGAAGAATTTACCATGGGCTGCAGCTGCAGAGCATCTGCTGCCGACTCCTCCACCACCAGTGCTAGCAGGAGTACCAATATGGCCGCCACCTGCTACCATGTCCATACAAAGCCTCCAATCAACCCATTGCCCAGGGGAACCTGGGGGGTCCTGTACTATCCATGGGAATACATACTGTAGAATGTATATCTGCACTAAAATAGGTTTGAAGGTGGGGACTTACCATGGGCTGTAGCTGCAGAGCGTCTACCGCTGGCTCCTCCACCAACGCTAGCAGGAGTACCAACATGGCCGCCACCAGGTCCATCACATAGAAGTAGAAGTTGTGCACCATCACGTAGGCGGGCAACGCATCCTGGTTGCGCGGATGCGTGTCAAAGCGGTCGTTGTTCTCCCCTTCCTGAAGGAAGATGGCGGCCTCGCGGTAGTTGAGCTCCCAGTCACGGGCGGCGCCCACGGCCGGCACAGACAGCGAGGATGTCTGCCGCGAGGTGAAGCTGGGGCTCGTCGCCAACGAGTCATTGGTCAGGAAGTCTAAAGGCAGGGAATAAAAGTGAAATTCAATTTCAGGGGTCTACTTTTTAAGCCTGCTGTCATCAAATTACAAATAAAAATCTAAAATTTGTTTTGCATTGAACTCTATGTATATGCAAATTTAACAGCTGAGCTCTTTTGTGATTTGTAGGGGCTCTATTGGGCATTTCTGGGACTAAATTGCCCTGAGCCCAGCCTGCCCAGGGCTGTGTATTTTGTTACTGCCTACAGGTGCGAGATTACAGAGATCTAGTAACATCATCAACATCCACAAAATTTACTTAGAATTCCAGTGGTTCTCACATAACTCATATTTGTAGACCAATAGAAGCATGGAAGGAGTTTCGGTTTTCCAAATTTCTCTTTTGTAGAAAGATATGCAGGGCTCGACACTCGCACTGGCCCAGGGCCATTGAAATTGCACTTCGGGCCAGCAAAAATGTATAAAAGTCATATTTTGGTGGCCTGATAGGGCAAGCAGATTTTCAACCCGACATTGACAAAATTAGAACAATCTTGTTTTCTTCCATGTCATGCATCATCTATAATCACAGGTTTGATCAGGAAGGAGTGATATTTTGAATAGTAAAAAGTTTACTCGTGACATACAATTTTTCTTTCGGTCCAGCAAAAAAAGGGGAAGAAATCAAATTATTTCAATGGCCCGACCAGGCCACTGACAAAAAAGGAAAGTGTGGAGCCCTGAGATGTGTACTTGTAAGATTGGAGTATTTGGAATTTAAATTCTCTTGTGGAGAATTACAACTGTGTACAAAGTCAGTGCAATGAGTAAGTGAATATCACTTTATATTTTTGCTCATTACTTGGTGACACTCATTTAAAAATACTCATTTAAAAATGCTGGATATAGCAACAGCGCCCTCTTCATGAAGCCAGCGACAGTGTGAAAAGTCCACCCAATACAAAAGTGCTCCATTCACTCGCGTAAATCGATTTACGCGGGAGAATTGAGCACCTTGGGTATTGTGTGTACTTTTAGATATTTGCGGCGGCTTCAACGTCGCGGATTCCGCAGTGTGCTGCATGCTATATCCAGTTTGTATATCAATGATTTACATGTGCCATGGAATTACTGGCATGCGCCCGCATTTAAACAAGAGTTTAAAGGGTATAATTTGTAGACTCTATACCACGTCGTCAACGTTTTACTTTAAAAAGTGGTGGTTTCAGCACTCATCAAATAAGGGTCAATTAAAAAAAAAATTAAAATCACAAAAAGGTACCTTTTCAGGTGCAAAAGTTTTGTAGTAGATGGTGATTCATGAAGAATAAAATTCAAAAAATTTGTTTAATTACAATTCTGAAAAAATAATTTGTTTTTCTTTGGTACACAGATGGTTCTAATTTTCAGATACCCGTATAATATTTAGCAAAATTATTTAGCATTTTGCACCATTTTACCCATGAACTGCTAAGGGCCACTTTTCTGGCCATAGAGCCCCAAAATCCGATATAATGTCAATTTTTCTTAAAGGGATACCTTCTTGTAATTTCAAAACATGTTATGTGGTTGAATCATATTTAGTACGATCAAAAAACCAAAGAAAAAATGATGTTCCATCGAAAAGTGACATTTTACAGCAAAAAATGATGTCAAAATTTGTACAAAATTTTTCGGTACCACAAAAAAATGAGCATGTGGGACTACACGGAAATTTTTGATGTGGATCACAAAAATTCAATTATTTCCGAAAGTAGAAGAGATAATTGTATGGAATTTTTTGTATTACTTTCCTAAGACATGGTTTTATAAAATGAAAAGGAAATATCACCTAAGTAAAGCATAACATGCTGAAAAATTCATAATTTTGCATATTTTTTTGAAATATCATTTATTTTTCAAGGTCAAATTTGAATTTCGAAGCCACATTATGACATAGATTATTTGTGTTAAAAAAAGTGCTCAGAATTTTTCTGGTTGAATATTTCAATTTATTATGTCCAGAATAGTATATAACTTCATGCAAATGATACAAATTATATATTTTTAATAATTTATTAACTTTTTATATACATGAAAAGTGTTACAGTGCTAAAAAAAAAACCTCAGCAGTTTACGGGGAATAGGTTTTCAAAGCATTACGCCATTAAGGGGTGTAAACTTCAAAAGGTGCTAAATAAATGCCATTTGTGTTGCTGGACATGGGTGCCGGTGGGTAGCATTTGTGTATGACTGTATGACTATGAGTGACCCCCCCACCACCCTCGGAACACTTTCATTCAATAATTGTAGATATCTCCATGTCCATTATTAGGACATTTTTGACATGTTTGACAAACATAGCTCATTACAAATTCAACCTTCTTCTTCTTCTTCTGTTTAGACTTTAGTTTAGTGACCGCAATCTACCAACTTACCATAAAACTGTTAATTTTGTGTTAAATTTGACAAATTTAATGAATATTTAAAAGGCAAGGGCAAAGAAAGGGCCAGGCATTCTCTTCTGAATTCCGAGACACACCCACCATGGTTTAAAACAAATCATAATAAAGTCTAGACTTAACTTAGTAAACAGTTTCAAGTTTAACTTAAAAGAACGGATGCCGGATGGCGATGCTCCGACTCCGAGTCCGAGGCAGAGTCTGAGCCTCTGCTCTGTCTGATGCAAATTGCATTGCATTGCATTCTTTTTGTCATACATACACATGTTTCAGAAGAGAATAACCTCTTTAATTGTTACATATTTCATGATAATGCCTCAAACATTCATCTTGCTGCTGTATTTCCAACACCATTCACCATTCAAATTCATGCATAGACCCACTAACAGATCAAGTCTATTTAAAATGTAGTTACTTTATTTTAATGGTTGGCTACACCGCAGCTTACTTTCTGAGGTTATCTTGCGCATTCATGCCGAATCATTGCCAATATTATAGCTATCGCCGCGATATAGACTGGTAACGCAACGTAATCTCCCTGAAAATATCGCAGCAATGCCGCCCATCCATTTCGCTGATCTAGCGCCTCACCAAATTCCATGCACAGATTAGACCTCAGCCCACAACAGCGTTCGAGTCAACGATATTTAGAAGCATAGTTGAAATCTTAGGCGGATTGACAAAAAAGATAAGACAAATGTTGCGCTACTAATTCAGGTAATTTACTTTCGACTTAAGTAAAAAACATTTTAATTACCACATCTGATAGTTCGAAAACTCTCAGTTGTCTGTGCCCGAGGTTGAGTCAGCAAAGGGCTCTCCAGTTCTACAGAATCACCAATTATCTCTTCGTCCACTAAGTCAGCCATGTTTACATTTTACCTGAGCGAGCTCTTCATAATACTATCTCGCCTGAAACCGGGGAAATCTCGCGAGATTCCGCTGTTCTGGCCGGCTGACCTTATTTGACCCCTTCTGCCGTTCGAGTTCCTAAGCAACGAAGCCATATCACACAAATAGTTTGTCGCGGAATAATACTAAAAAAAACACTCATCTCAAAGTTGAATAATTATTAATGTCTTATATAGCTAGCATAAGATTGTAAGAAACGAGACACGTTTTTGTTTGTCAAAAGTATTTGAAACTGTCAGCGTAATCTCAGTAGTTTACCGGCCTTTTTTCTTTCTCGCGCATGCATTCTCATCGACGATCTGGTTGTGCTAAGGTTTCGTAGGGACCCGTGCATTCGTACACCGTGTTTTCTGGATCTGCTCGACGTTTTACAAGTGCACAAACATAAACATTTCAAAACAACAGATTGGGCATCAAACTACATCAAACTGAAGAAGGATTTCTAACCCTTTTGTTCAAATAAACCGACACATTTTCGCGCCAGGAACCAAGCTTTTGACGGAGAAAACACCACCAACATCATCATCATGTCTTTCGCCGATATGGCCGTGATGGAGACGTTTCGTCTTTTGGACAAAGTCCGTGCAGAGGGTCCCAAAGAACGCCCGGAAAGGCCGAACGTCGATTATCCACAGTTGAAACCTCACCGGCCTAGCAAACCTAAGGAACCAAAGCCGCCAAAAACAGACCCACTTCGTATTCTAGACCCTGGCAGGAAGAAACTGACAACTGTTGAATCGCAGAGGATCCTGGCTGTATTGGATGAGAGCATTAAAAATGCAGAAGTTGTCAGCCTATTTCCATTCGCATGCGAGAATGTCAATCGTTTCAGTGTCGTGTTCGGTGTGGAAACTGTCCTTGCCATTCAGGAGCATGAGAAAATTGAGCGATCGTTCCGTGATGGAGTCAAGAACCTTAATGACTACAAAAACACCGACAAACTCTCCATGCACTCCGGGCAACAAGATAGTCGGAAGTCCACACCCGCGGCAGAGCAATTCGTTGATGAAGACCAATTTGAAGAGGCCCAGATGATTGAAAGCAGAAAGCAAACGCCGGTGTCAGAGGCAGAGCGATTAGGGTCAGCCATGTTTGAAGACGAGAACAATATGTTGATTGACGAGAAAGAAGAGCAGCTCGGGAAGATTATCGGAGTTTACGAACAGCAACTGAAATTCTCCTCGCGGAACATCCTGCGTCTGCTGAGCATTAACCCCGCAGCTGTGAACGCGCTACGGGCAGAGCACAAGCAAAGGGACCAGGAGTCGTCTTCCCTGATTGGATACATGAAGGATCTGAGGGGTTTCATCTTGGAGAGATTGCTGACAACGCCTCTGGAGGAGAAAGAAAAGACCGACTATCTCATGGAGATCACCATCCGAGAGCAGAAAAACTCAGGGGTCATCAAGAAACTCTCGGGAGAACTACAGGAGGCGATAGAGGATAAAGACATGAAGGTGAAAACAAGATTTTAACCGTCCTTCATCATTATACCTTATTTATCATCATTATCATCAACTCAATCATCATCATCATCATCATCATCATCATCATCATCATCATCATCATCATCATTATCATTATCATTATCATCATCATCATCATTATCATCATCATCTTCATTATCATCATCATCTTCATTTTCATCTGCTCCATTTCTTCTCCTTCTTTGCCTCCTCCTTTTCTTTCTCCTCCTTCTCCTCTGACCCTTCTCCTTTTCACCATCATCATGATCATCATCATCATCGACATCATCATCTTCATCTTCATCATAATCTTCATTATCATCTATCATCATCATCATCATCTTCATCTTCATCATCATCATCATCTTCATCTTCATCTGCTCTACTTCTTCTCCTTCTCTGCCTCCTCCTCCTTTTCTTTCTCCTCCTCTTTTTCCTCTTTCTCCTCTGGCCCTTCTCCTTCCCTTTCACTATCATCATCGAGTATCGAAAGACGGAACGTGCGCTATATAAGTAGCCACCATTATTATTATTATCATCATCATCATCATCTTCCTCATCATCTTCTTCGAGAGTCAATATAGGGCCTAAATTTTCGATCCTAGCAGAATCTTCTTCAGAGGCTATAAACTTGACTTTATAGCCTCTGAGTCTGAAGAAGATTCTGCTAGGATCGAAAATTTAGGCCCTGACTCTCATTTTATTACCCGGCATTATTATAGTAGATAAGCAGTTTTCAGCAGTATTTTTGCATCATCATCATCTTCATAACATCTTCATCTGCTCCACTTCTTCTCCTTCTCTGCCTCCTCATTTTCTTTCTCTTCCTCCTTTTCTTTCTCCTCCTCTGGCCCTTCTTCCTTTTCACCATCATCATCATCATCATCATCATCATCATCATGATCATTATCATCTTCTTCATCATTTTATTAATCATTATCATCATCATAGATCTTCATCTTCATCTACTCCACTTCTCCTTCTCTGCCTCCTCCTCCTCCTCCTTTTCTTTCTCCTCCTTCTCCCCTGGCCCTTCTCCTTCATTTAACACCATCATCATCATCATCATTTCAACCATTCGTATCATTTCCATCAACACACCATCATTGTAAAATCATTGTCATTGTCACAAACAGTCAAAGTCAACATCATAAGTATCAACACTATTGTCATCATATTAATTACCACATAGCATCAAGTGTTGTCATTGATCATAATTTTCATTCTTTCATTTTTATCTTAACTTTAATCCTTTTTTTTTCTTTCTTGAATTACCAGATCTCAAAGCAGAATGACGAGATCAGACGACTCAAGGGGGACCTCCATCAGCTGGAGAAGTTCTCCGAGGAGCACATCCGCCGCACCAAGTCCGAGTCGGAGAAGCAGCAGCAGGCCGACATGAAGAACTCTGAGATGAAGCAGAGCAAGCTGCACTCTGATCTGCAGGGCCTCAGGACACAGTTGACCAACCAGACGTCAGAGCATCGAGAGAGCGAACTTGCCCTCAGAAAGGTACTTTCAGTAGACAGTAGACAGTAGATGAGTAGTGATTATGATAGGCTTCGGGGGGGGGGGGGGGGGGGGTTCTTTCTTGGAAATCAGTGATTCTGAGATGGAGCAGAACAAGATGCACTCCGACCTGCAGGGGGGCAAGGGCCTGAGGGCACAAATAACCAACCAGACATCTAAGCTTGAGTTCTTTGTTGGTAATCAGTATTGAAGTCGGGGAAGTACATTTATTAGGTTTTATGAATTGCAGGGGCTCAGGCCACAGCCATCCGCACAAAGCTATAAGATGCAACTTTACAAACCTGTACATGTGGGGTTGTTAAACTTGTCAAGTTATATCATGCATCAAATTTTGGTATCGCAAGTGCGGTCCTACTAATTAGCGCGAACAAGTGCGAAGTACTGCGAACAAGCGTGAACTATATAGCGCGAATAAGCCATCAATATAAAAATACATATCGGTTATTTTGGGTTATAATGTGAAGATATCGATGGAATAAGCAGGAACAAATCTAATGCGAACAAGCACGAACGGGATTTAACAAGTGCGAACAATTTGTTCGCAGTAAATCCTGTTCGCGCTTGTTCGCAGTTGTTAGTAATTGCTGTGCTCAATACTAATTACTGCGAACAAGTGCATGCTAATAGCTATGCGAATGGGAAATTTGTTCGCAGTAAATAGCTTCGCACTTCTTCACGCTTGTTCACAGTACCCCGCACTTGTTCGCGCTTATTAGTAGGACCCTCACAAGTGTACGTCAAAGTGCATTAGTGCAAACCATCATTTTGCTCCTATATTACATTTTATTTTATATTCTGGAGGTAACTTTTTGTCAAAGAGGCAATCACTGATACATAATTTAGCATTTTATATATGATTTACTATTCTTCTTTATTTTATTTTTTTACAGAGAAAGTACATGATTGAGACAGAGGTTGAAAACTGGATTCAGAAGTATGATCAAGACATGGGAGAGAGACAGGTGAGGATGGGTTCTTTGAAGATTGACAATAATGGGTGTTTTTATAGAATTTCAGTCCCAAATAATGGTCCAAGGATTTTTGGAATTTTGTTATGCTTTCTTGAACTCATGATTTAAGAGATACTATAACAACTTAATTAAAAAGACTAGATCTCTATAATACCCATACTGTGTATACTTCTATTAAAGAAATGTGTATAGTTCTTCTTATTAAATGTACCATCACAATATTTTAATACATTGTAACTTTAGTTTAATCACTAGGATCTCTCTTATTCCCACATTTTCATGTGCACGGAAGATGGAATAGTTGAATTCAGATTCCAAGCTGGAAGAATGAAGTATCCACAAAGACCACAATCTTATAAATAATCCATTTTTAAAAATGCAATCATGTTACTTTTCTTGAGACCTTAGATGGATCAAGTCCTTTACATCTTGTGACTGTAAACTTATCTAGTCTAAATACATACATTATATACTTTTTGTTTAATTCATATGTAGCTAGCCTATAAATTCTAACTCTATATCCCTTTCTAAATTCATAACTATATCTTTCTAATAGTAAATATATTACTCATTGCGGATATAGTATCGAAAATAATATCGCTAGTGATATTCGTTTGTCTCACAATGTATGGTCAACTAGGAATCTAAAAGATCACAACGTTTCGTGTGCCGCTGCAACACTTTGTCAAGTGATATAATCTAATGTAAGCAATCGTGTTTTATACTCTTCTTTGGCTCCAAACGCACAATCTCGCATGAGCGAGTACGTTCCTAATTGGTCAATAACGGGCAACGTTGATTGGCCGGTGCACACGGGTACTCAACCAATCAACGGGACGCTGGTTCGGCACGCTTGCTAGGCTAGGCTAGCGGGAACAATAGCGAGCTCAACCAATCAACGGGCAGCTGGCTCGGCTCGCCCGCTAGTTCTTTCTATTTTCATATATCTTTTCTAAATTCATTATTATATACATATACCTAAAGTTCTAAATGCATATCCACATCCCTTTTTTCTGTATTCATTTCTAGGCTGAGTTTGAGGACCTGGATGCGATCTACACCGAGGAGAAGGCGCAGCTGAACGAGCTGGAGGAACGCTTCAAGACGCTGGAGGAGGAGTACACCCGTATCGTCGAAGAGCGACGCATCGCACGCGAGAAGAAGGAGCGCGAGGAGCGCGAGCTACAAGTGCCGCAAGGCGCTCAAATCGAAAGGGAAGAAAGGAAAGGGAAAGAAAGGAAAGAAAGGAAAAGGGAAAGGAAGAAATAGAACGAGGACAATCACCTGTAAAAAGTTTTGTTTCAATTTAAGCAATTGTGCTACATTTTGCTGCTTTGACTCTTTGAACTCTATTGTAGCTTTGAACGTTGAAACAAAGTTACCCTAAAGAGTTTGTTGTTATCATTAACATGTTTTGACCAGTTTGATCTATAACTTCTTTAGACCACACATTTCAAATGGCAGTAGGTTGAAGAAAGGAATAGTCCCGAGCAACACGAGGGCAATTATCGAATGTGTGGACACTTCAGATACCGTGAGCTTTCTTTGGGCTATGAAACTATGTAACCTAGTTTAATAATAATGTTACAATATCAAGGCTTTTTCCATGTATATTCAGCCTCACATACACTCAAGTTCAAGCAGTTATCTGATTAGAATGAAGGGAAAAGATTGCTAATGTGGGCTACCTTTGCCTTCATGGCACATGTTGCTTCTTTGCCTTCATGGCACATGTTGCTTCTTGAATAAAAACAAAAAAATACTGATCCTATGGGGCTGTACAAATCCACTTGCCCGCTTCTAACTTGTTATTCAAGGTTTTCTAATGTTTATCACAATACTGCTAGAAATGAACTTGTGGCCCCAGTCGGCCAAGGTAAAAACAAGATTGTTCAACTTTTGAGTGGCCCGAAACCTAAATCTGGAGGCCCCAAACAAAGAAAAAACATACAATTTCTGTTAAATTTGGTTGCCCGAACGGGGCCAGTAGAATTTAGGATCAATAAAATTGGTGGCCCCAAGCTAATTTTTAGTGGCCAGCGGGCCTATGCTAATTTCGAATGACAGTGACAATTGAATGATCCTTTTTCGCATGTACCGAATTCAGGCAAGCTATTTTACTTAGACTGGGGTAAGCCAGAAACCCCAAATTTTGTAGAGCCCTGTGGCATAATACTCCCAGATTGGGTCCATGACGAATGTATTTTATACCAAAAATCCCAAATAGTCTTGAATGAATCAATTGCCTGATTCACCTTTGTAATAAGTATGTGGTACTGGATCTTCCAAATTTCCTGAAAATTCTTGAACTAATATTCAGTCGTCTTTCATAGTGCTTTCACTTGTGCCATGTGTCATGAAATTACATATCTTTTAACAAAGTAGATGGGAACTTATTTTGATGTTTCAAGCAATAATTCTATGGATTTAATCAATTTATAATTCACAATAAAATGTGTTTATGAATTAATTTAGAAATCGATGAATATGCAGTTTTTCATACTATATACTTTGATCCTCTCTTCCTATGCCCTTATAAATGTCAACACTCATTCATGGAATATTCTGTTATTGATCACAACACATCCAGTTGATATGTCTACTATTGTAATATTCAAATTGTATATGTAATTGTGATTTGTAAATAATATTTTCAATATATATAAAAAAATAATAAAAAGAAAAAATCTCAATTCATGTTTAATGTTTTATTCTGTTGTGTTACAAGTATTTTAGGGCTTGCAAGTCTATGAATGACTGGTATTTTCTTGTAACAGTATGTGTTGATAGACTGGATACATCGTTAAAACGGAGATCTGGGCCCCGTTGCAGAAATAGATACAATCGATTGTAAGGTTACAATTAATTATATTAAAGTCAGATCATGTGTTCTAAAATGCGCAAAATCTAATTGGCTTGAAACGCACAAAATTGGTCTGACTTACAATTGTATTGCTTTTCCGCAACAGGCTCCAGATTGTGTAATAATTCTATTTATTCTAAAGTTTTTCACAAATTTTGACACAAAAATGTAGAAATTAAGGTGTGGGTGAAATTAGAACCAAACCAGTCAAACATGAGGTTTGGCAAAAAAAATGGATACAGTATCAGTATAAGGGATAGAGAAAGAATATCGAAGAAGGTCAGAGGTCATATTATGAGTTTGTAAGGAAAATTTAGGGCAACTGGTAAACCAGTGATGGTTGTTCCACGGAGCTGCATCTGGCTTCACTGACACCTCCCACTGATTGTGGGGGTATTTATCACATATTTATCACAGAAAACCCCATCAAAGAGTTTTTTTTTTTTTTATTTGACTACAAAACCGAACATCACCCAAAAATACAAGAAACTATTTAAAACAACTTTTTAAAAATGGTCTTGAATCCTCCCTCAAAACGCCCCATTACTTTGTGTTTATTGATGATTTGATATTGTGAAGGAGGGTTCTGCTGAATAACTGTATTTCGCCCTCTCGTGTGTCAAAAGTTAGTATATACATTTTGTTAATAACAGATACATACAAACAAATTAGCTCCTTCCTCAAGAGTAAAAAACTAAAACCCAGTGGAAAAATGTTTGTCAGTCAACTACCTCCTCTGCAGGAAAAGTAACTAAATAAAGAAATATGTCACACAATTTATAATGATTTTCACATACACGGTTGTTACAGTACCATACCCTACATGTTTCCCTACGCCCCACACCACCACTTAAAAATCACAGCACCCATCCCTTACAAAAAAAACACCCTGATTACACCATAACTAAACTTTCTAAACTTTTACCCGAGAGAGCACACGTCTCGATTGAAGATGCGCTCATCAGAAACGTGCACTGATAGCACGCGATGTATGCTTTCTCATTACAATGCATATAGATTCTTTTAAAGTATTTCGTAAAAGTAAGTAACAAAAGTACTTCATTAGGCCCCACCCTAACTCAGCTCAGATTGGGAAACAACGCGTTGCAGCCATGTATTTGTGTGTCCCCCCCCCCCCCCCCATCCCAGTTCTTAATTCCCAAACCTAATGTTCACTTTGATTGACACAGGGGTGTAGCAAAGCCCCCATCGTGTCAACACCTCACTAGTACTTACCCCCTACGAGGTGAACTTTGGTCTGAATCGAGACCATGCTAGAATGAGATGAGATATCCTGGAACATGGGAGCATGCACGCATGTGTAGGGCATTGACCCTGCGCTGCGCTCTATTCTAAATTTTCTAAAATGCAAGAACCACTCACTTTCACATTTCTCTTGATAACAGAAGAATGAAATGTGTTGTGATATTTTTTTTTCTTCAAATGGAGATATTTATGATTGATTAAAAAGCGTTCTGGAACGCTTTTCGATAGTAGCACAACTAAATGGGCAATAGCTAGGTGATAAAACATTGACATTTATTTTGAAATGTTCACTATATATATTAGCATGGTATAGGTAAACAACAAAAGTTTCGCACATCATTTATCGGACGATGATACTGGTGTATGATCGATGTATAACATGTCACTTTTAGACACAAATCTTATGAAGCTATAATGGATCGATTTTAAATCATTTAAAGGGAGTTTTCGTCGTGTCTCATGGCTCTATCCAGAGTAGTCACAGGGAGACGCCATAATAAATAATACGAAGGATGTGCGACCTGTATAGCGTATACATGTACACGCTGCAATAAACTTGAATTTTACACGAACCCGCCTGGTTACGAATACATCCGCTGCCAAGGGAGTATCCCGAAAGCGCCTCTGTTAACCGACGATGCACCCTCTTTAACTTTTCATGAAGTTTTAACGCTGTATCTATGCAAACTGCGAAAGATTGTGCGACGGGGGTAATAGTGCAGAAGACGGGAATTTCTTATATATAATCCTATACCAAAATTACGTGCGATTAAACCGTCTCATATTTTGATTTACAGTAATTGAATGTAGCATTTGGAAATCAAATTTTACATAATTCTCATTATGATTAAACTCAATTTGTCGCTTCAAAATTAAATTAAAATAAATTCAATGAAACAATTCTATGATGGCTTGTATTGATGGTAGATTTTTAACTTATTATCAATATATCGACAGACATTTCTAACGTTTATGATGACATCAGTAAAATATCACTTAATTTGCTGCTTATGATTATAAGAATTAGACTCTTTAATTTGTATAAGTTCAGTTATGAATACTTATTATCATTAAAGGGGACCACCAGGCAAATAACAACACATAACTAATATGTTTTGATACCGTTGTGTGATATCAAATAGATGCCCAATATTATGCAAAGGGTTGTGTACTTCATATACAATGCAATTAATTACCACCACTTACGGAACCATTAATATTTCATGGTTCCGTACGCGCCAAACATTTACGAGTGCGCTAATTCTATTCACGCGTACGTTTGGAGACAATAGAATCACGCACGGTGCGTTCGTCCTAGATAAAAAGGTAGTCTTCGTATATGCAGACCACTGAATACATGTTGTAGTATAATGATGCATTTTCCCAATTATATACTTTTTCTGAAAAACTATTTTTCTGATATTTTAGGTGGAATGGACTACTCAAGATGTTACCTTTTTTTATGAGAATTTTTGGGTGGTGGTAACCTTTTTTTACACTTTTTTCACACTTTTTTTTACACTTTACACTTCGTCGCTTAGTTTTGATTGACTGTTCACTGTTCGAATTTCTATGGCCGACATGGCCAAAGGGTTGCTAATTAATGCTAGTATTATACTAGTCTTGTTCACGGATTATTGACTAATATATTAAATTATCTGTACTTCCATGCATGATATATATATTATAATTGTGTTTCCCCTCATAATGATTACATGAATTAGCTTGAACATGCAGGTAACGCTATGAATATAATTATGATTATCATATTTATTTTTTTGTCGGCTGCGAGTTTGATTGACGGTTCGGAGTAAAAAATGACAAGCGACTGCTATAATGATTATAGCATTCGACTTTATGAAACATTTCCGTGCTCGGTCAGACAGTGTTAAAGTACTAATTTGTAAAACACATGGAAAATTAACAACTAGATTTGACAGTATAACCAGGGTATACCCAAGTCTTATAGAAGGGGTGGAAGGGGGCAACTTTTCTTAAAGTAGGGGTGGGGAATTACACCGTTGTCGACATTTAATTTGCTCCGGCAAATCATCATTGAAGAATATAGGTTATAGGTTTAGTATTCGAAATTATCGCCAAGGCAAATGTCATAGAACTGTGATGCATTTCTTTCTTTTTCTAGTTCTGCTCGACGGAGTAGGCCTGGTAGGGGGGAGGGTAGGGGCCATGAAGTTCAATCTTAGGCATGTCAGGGAATTATGAATTACTATAGGGGGAGGGGGGGGGGTGTTCCCCCTAGCTACTACGCCACTTATTCCAGAGTAATATAATTATTACCCATCGGACAGTGCATAAGTGCAACTAAAGTATCATAGGTGCGTTCGTCAACCTGCAGACCACCAATTTAAATGACGGGTGACTGACGTACAGAGAAGTAACTGTAAATGAATTTGACGACACTAATTTGGAAGAAACAAATTTATACATTATTTTTGGTTATCATAACTCGACCGCAAAAATGATAATTAATCTAATTTTGCCTCTGCACGTTTGAAGGTGATATGCAGTTCAGTTCGTCACGTTCAAAGTTCACTGCACTTTTGTAAGCGACATAAGTGCAGGAAAGTTTAAAACGGGGGCGAATGAAAGTGCAATGTTCTAAACTTCTAATGTATAGTCTCAGTTTTCTTTTCATCTATAGACAGATTATTATTTAAACTCTTTATTATATAATAAGTGACATTGGTGTATATATGAATGGTTGAAACAGGGACGAATGAAAGTGCACTGTTCGACGTTTTAATGTAGTCTCGATTTTATTTGTGTCGAGACAAAATTGTTTAAAGTGATTCGTGACTTTATCAAATATATCCAAAATCACTTGGAGCTTTCATATTTCCCTTGGTGTTTGGCTTATGGTATAGTAGAAGAATGAAGTGGGCTTTTGATTTTTCAAACGTCTCCGTAATTATGAGGATATGTATAAATGAATAGGAAAGTGTTTTGGAACGCTTTCCGATTGTAGTACAAAATAAATGATCAGTAGGTGATAACATCTGACATACATTTTTACTTTTTTTCACCAGAATGTTTCTTTTCTACGAAAATTTCACACATCATTCCGAATAATCTGCCACTGATATCGGTATATGATTGAGGTCTCAAATATCACTTTTTAGAAAAATCGTATGAAATAAATGGATCAATTTAACTTTTCCTTTTTTATACAATACATTCTCGGTTTCAAATAAAACAGCCACTTATTTTCTAATCTTTTTCAGAAACAGAATAAAACTGCATAAATGCTAGCCTATCAATGCCTAATAATAATCATTAGCTTCGATTTAAGTAATTATGTATACACCTTTATAATCGCATTCCTTATACATTATTTGCGATTTATAGAAAAAAAGTATGTAAAACACAGATGCTATAATAATCCCTTGTAAAGTAAACAAATAATCAACACACAGTCAAATCATAAATGAATAGATCATTAAAATAAACAATCATATCAATTCCTAACGAAATATAACTACATGATATGACTGAAATTATTGAATGAACATGATTAATAAATGAATGAATGAATGAATGATATAATAAATGGACGAATGAATGAACAAATGAATTATTGAAAGGATCAAGAGCTGAAGCAATACATGTGTACATACTCGTCAGTACAAGGCGTAACGTGTCAACAAACAAACGTAGACAATAATATTTAACGAACGAAATATATTATATTTGTTACTTAGTGTTACTGTCAATGTTTTGTATTTTTATTATTATTATTATTATTATTATTATTATTATTATTATTATTATTATTATTATTATTATTATTATTATTATTATTATTATTATTATTATTATTATTATTATCATTATCATTATTATCATTATTATTATTATTACATGACTGTATATAACTTAAATGAATCATCTCTCATATCCATGTCGAAAGTCTATTAGAGATAAATATCAGGAAGTCGAATTTGTAGAAGGGATAGAAACTAATGTTACGGTATCGAAATCGCAAGATGCCCTTAAAGAAAGTGTTATTTGATACTGCCAATTTAGTGTGTTCCTTGTTCCCCTTTCTATCCCTTTTTTTTTTTTATCCCATCTCTTTTTGCCCCGCGGCAATAATTTTGTCACATTTCCGATTCAAATTTCTCGCCTGAAAGCTCGCGGGAAAATACAGGTACCTGCATGTCCCACATCTCCAGATTTCGTTAGTTTCGTATACAGCTTTCCCCCTACCCCTCCTCCCGCCTTCTCCTCCCCGCCCGTATCCGGGCATCAGTCAACCCCCGTCCCAGCCCGGTAAGGCTCTGCCAGCTATATCTAGGTACCTACTGTACTACTACTATAGGCCCGGCTGGAAAACAGGTCACACACTGCACGGGAACCCCGGGAACATGAACATCTTTCCCTTGACATTGTGATAATCAGTCATTTAAGATTATACGCGTATTTATGAGGGGGTACGATCGAGACAAGGGGTGGGGGCTGCACCCCGTCCCCATCCCCTCCTATCCATCTCCCTCCCCCTCACACGTTAGAGATTTGAAACCACTTTATTCGAGCACTGAAATTCACTTCAAATTCGGATGAAATTATCAAATTGTTAGGCCAAATCATATCATTATAAAACATTTTCTTTTAATGGTTTCATTTTATTATTTAAAGCTTTATCCTTGGGGTTGGGGTGGGGGGGGGGGGGGGGGGGCGGCAGATAAGGGTAAATAAAAGTAGCGAAAAGGAGGACCTGCGCCCCTGACAAAACAGTTCTTGTATATGCCCATGCAGACATCGGAGTATTTTATACCTGCCGAGATAACCATGATAACCATCGAGTCCAAAGACCCACAAAAGGCGGCTTGCAAGTCCCCCAAAAGGCGGCTTGCAAGTCCCCGGAAACTCTCCCGCCCCGACTGGGCCAGTCTTCCGCTTCTGCAGCATTCGCTGTTCAAAGATCCGTGCTAATTGAGCGGAGTTCCATTGCTGACAGACAACGGGAAGTTTCCCCTTTTCTCTTCTTTCTTTCTTCCCTTTCTCTTAAATAATTTGTTGTACATCTTTTCTGCATTTAAATCCCACTTTCTCTTCTTTCTTCCCTCGTCCCTTAAATAATTTATTGAACATCTTTTCTGCATTTTAATCTTTATTTATTTTGTCAAGTTTTGTTTGGTCTCGATCCCGATCTCAGTTTCCGCGACATGCAATTATGAATTAGAAAGGACAGACATTTCTCATGCAAGCTAATCAATGATTAGCCTAGTTCCTTTTAGCTGTTTTTTGTTTCTTCTTCCTCATGCACTTTGGTTCCTCCATCAAAGGATTTTGTGTTAATTTTTCTATAAATGTCCACTTTTCCTCGTCACTAGTTACTATTAGATCTTTGTCTCACCTTTGAATTTTGACTAGCCCTTTGCCTTCATTATCAATGGAAATTCGGCTCCAAAAGGACGATTACAAAATAATACGGCAACATAACTTCTCCGATGATTAACTTACGTTCAGTTCCTCATCTTTATGAAATTCAATGTTGTTTTCCTTCCGGCCGCACACCTTTATAAAAAGGCATACAATTCATCAAACAATTGCATAATGAAACTGATATTGATGAAAGCTTGTCAGTCTAAAATATCTATAACTCCGACAGTTATTATAGAAAGTTAAACACACATACAAAATTTCGGCCCAATAAAGCTTATCTTTTTATCCATTAGATTAATTTAAAAGACGATTTTGCTTTCTTTCTAATACTGTTTTTCTATTAATTCTTGGCAATAATTTGAATTTGTAATAAAGAGTACACGGATTAACGCTATGAATATTCGAAATAACTATTTGGATTATTTGAAGACACATTTTTACTTACAGATGGCTCTATATTCTATTCAATTCATTTCAATAATGGTTTATTTCAGTAGAAAAAGCATTCAAATGTTACAAACATTGGAAAATACATACAACGGTAGCCCAAAGGCTGAAATGTTGATGTTTACATTGAAATTAATACATTTAAATACAAATTTTATAAGTTCATTCATGATAATATTCAAATTCACATGAGGTACAGTAGAAAAAATATATAGTCAAAAACAGAGATATAAACTTTTTTTTTAAAAGGTGATAGAACTAGCCTGTCTTTATACATTATCATTTAAATTATTTCCTTATTATTATTATTTATTCGGTTAATATTCAAAACAGGTATACAAAGTACATGACTGTGTTACAAAATACAAACAATACCAAATCATACGATGAAAGGAGAAAGTGAAGGAAAGGGAGAAAGAGGACAGTTACTAGTGGACCAGCTATATTAGGCGGGGCCAGGGCTCACAAAAGTCATGTCATAACAACATGACAATATAGCGAGAAAAACAAAATAGTGATTATTTTGGAGGGTTTTCCCAATAAGAAATTAAGGGATAATCATAATGCCAAGGGGCTTTAATACCAACTTTACAGAAGTATTGGTGTCTGAAGTTAATTATATTATTTGATTGACAAGGAGGAAACATAAAAAGGAGCGGGGACGCGCTCGGGAATATGATAATGGAAGTTGGAACACACAAGTCATCTGCTCATCATTATGACAATACTCTTTGTCATCATTATCATATAGGTGAACTACGGTGATTGTCTGTCTTTTGGCACCTGTTTGCACTCTATACTGTCTATTATTACATGCTTTATATTATAGATTATACCATAGTTACTCTATGATTAATAGTGTCCAAGATTTCGCTAATTTAGCGCACGACTCTTGCATGGGATGACGTCATTCAGGTGAGACAATTAAAGGGGACCACCACCCCATGCAACTACTGTATACTAAATATCTTTATTGTGTGCACAAGAATATTTATGAATAATAGAGAAAATAATATAGATAAAATGCATGATTCCAAGCAAATTTACTGTTGGCCATTCACCATGCACGATAATACTTAGTATAACATCACTGAATAGTATGCATTTACGAGTTTGCGAATAATCAACACTGTCTATACAACAGAATTACCAAACTAAGATCAAATTTATCAGTCCTCTAAAATGTTATTAAATTTGATGAGGGGCTTAACTGTCTTAATTTGTATGTGGAAGTTACATTTTTAAAGGCTTAGTATTAAACCGTCTGCATGCAGTATACTTATTTTGGATTACGATTACTCATGGTATAGAAACAAAAAATATTGTACACCCTCGATCGAACTTCGGAGACATGATTGGAGCTGACTAGAAGTTTTAGAAATTAAATTAGAGTAACCGCGTGTGCTGAATATTGCGGATTATGAATAATCATAACGTCGGTTGAGAAAGAGAAGGGCGCTAAAGTCACCTTTTGCACTTCAGAGATAATCATGCTTGAAGTTTCAAAGCCTTGTATATAAACCAAACGTATCCCTTTAAATGATCCCTTTAAATGTTTGACAAATATTCCCTAAATTATAAATAATTATCATTTAAGAATTTTGCATCACATAGAAGAGACTCCGACCTACAAGATGGTTATAATTATGCAGAACTAAATTTAGCCAAACATCGACTTAATGCCCTTCTCACTCTCACCCGACGTAACTAGAATGGAAAGACCACGAATATTGTCGAGTGAGAGCGAGAAGGGCATTAAGTCAATTTTGTATTATTATAATTATTATATGAGCTTTATTTCATTAAGCTAAATTTAGTTTTGCATAATTATCATCGTTCAGGCCAGAGCCTCCTCTGTGTGATGCGACATTTTCAGGTTATAATAGTGTTGTCTTATTTTTTTGTAAATAGTTATTAAATATAATAGAGATAGTTTTACGATTGGTTTCTGCATGACTTTCAAACTTTAAAGGGGTAGTTCAGTTTTGGTAGAGAGGGCGCTGCACAACACAATTTTTTGTGAGGTAATGAAAAACTGAGTGTCGAATTTGAAAGAACATGCAATTTGAATGGCATAATAAACTTTATTTGGTCAAAATCGGTTCAGAAATAGCTGAAATATCAATAAATATATCCAATCGTAATAAATTTGGGCCCCAAATTTATTCGATGATTTCAAAAAAATAATTTAAAAATGCTTACACTTTTTCAAAAATTTAAAAAAGCGGGTTTATATAGTTGTTGATGATCTCTCTATTTAATCATTATTTCAACAAAACATCACATGCATAATTTTGTATGAAAAATGGTTGAAACCAATGCCTTTTTAGAGAGCGCCCTCTTGTGTTTTAATGGCTCTTTTTGAATGATAACAGGCTTTTTACTTAGTCGTTTGTAATTTTGTATACCTTCGAGCATGGTGGAGTTATAACTATTAGTTTGTAATGTTACTGCATGTTTTGGTTACTAAAGTTCAGCCTTACCAAAACTGTACTACCCCTTTAAACATGATTATCTCTGAAATACAGAAAGTAACTTTATGCCCCTCTCTTCCCCAACCGGCGATATGACACTGTGATACAAAAAAACAAAACTATAAATATTTAAATGAAGCGTCTGTACTGGATTAGACTCGAGTCGTGGTATGATTGGCAGAACAAATTAGAATTGGTGCGTTTGGGATTTAGATATTGTCACGAGTGATTTGGACCACCCGCGAAAGAAAGTCTTCTTCATAGAATGTGACAGTTCCCTACGACGCAAAATTACAAAGATAACACTTTCTTTAATTGACGTCTATAATATTAATACTAATGTTACTAAATTTGATAAGCGTTTAACTGTTTTACTTTTAATGTGGAAGTTAAATTTAAAAGTAGAAAGAAAGACTTCTTCATCGGATGTGACAGTTCACGACGACGAAAAATTACAAAAATAATACGTTTTTGACGTCTAGAATATTAAAACTATATATGTTTTTGTTTTAAACTGATTAGTATAATAGACACTGTTTAATATAGATAAAGTAGGTTTTTTTAATGTGATTACATTGAGTTCCGTAAACGACTCACGTGTGAATCTTCATCATGATTTAATAATTTATACAAATCAGGAGTTATGAGCAAACAAAAAAGAGCTAACCATGCACATTGTACGAACAACATAACATTTCTTAAGAAAAGGTTTTTCTCCGAATATTAGAACATAATTCTTAAGAAAAGGTTTTTCTCCGAATATTAGAATGATATTGAGGATGAACAATTTGTATGTGCATACTCAATTTGTAAATCTATTAATATTATTAATTTCCTCATGTATTTATTTATTAATATACCCATCTTCATTTTTAAACGGGTCAATCAGCAATTACAAATATTTTGGTAAATATATTGGTAAATATAGACCAATTAGGAACGCACTCGCCCATGCGAGATAGTGCGTTTTGGAGCCGTCCGTAGAGTATAAAACACGATTGCTTTATACATTATATTATATCACTTGACAAAGTGTTGCAGCGGCGCACGAAACGTCGTGATCTTTTAGATTCCTTGTTGACCATACATTGCGAGACAAACGAATATCACTAGCGATATTATTTCCGATGCAAATATTTTGTTTCAAAAGCTTTGATAATCATATTACATACATTTATCTCCACCACTATATTATGTACCAATCAATATGTTTAAATAATACTTTATATCATATAATTTTTAAAAGTATTTTCTGTATAATTGAATTCCTTTCAAAATAATACATGAATGAATTTCATACTAAGTATGAAATTAGCTTTGTAATTAGCACAAACTGGAAAATAAATCTGTCCGAATAAGGGTGCATTGCCCTAACTCATGCCCTTTCATGACTAATTGTGTCCTTTTGTCGATAATAGATAACAACAAATTATGAAAAAAATCATATATCAAAAAGCGTTATATGTATAATAATATTTATATCTGCCGTATACAAGCATCGACCATCACATTTGCACAGATGCTCAAGGGGGGCATCGTCCTTTCAGAACTCACACCTCCTTCCTACTGGCCATTTTGTCCTTTCAAACATTTTTGTACAAGAACTGTCTTGTCGACGCGGCCCGGCTTTACCACGATAGCACATCTCGGCGCCCGCCACCCCGATGGAGACGGCATGTCTGGGGTGCGGCATAACGAAGATTAACGCAGCACTTTGTATAACACCAATACCACCACCAGAACGTAAACTTAGAGCGAATTGTTTGGATTCTTTCAAACATCTACATTCTTGTTTCTCATTATTTTCCGCCTTCCTACACTGTCGTATCTTCTTAATCTAGGTTTAAGTCAACTTTTCTTTCTTTTATCTGTTTCTTGTGTGTAGGTTTGTGTCAAAATCATCGTGTAGGGTATACGTGGATATAGCATCGTGCGCTGAGGTGTTGAAAATCACCGGCTTATGGGAGAATTTTGACCGATGCCCCGATGATGGAAGAGTTTTTCCCCACGAAGGTTGTAGTTGCATTTATGTGTATAGCTATCCTATACGACTTTTCATACTCTGAGGTGTTTGGAAGGTGTCAATATCTTGGACAGTTTTTTGACATGTTTATTACTATGGATATGAACAGTTTATTATCCTCCCGCCTCCGTTCGCATATCCCAAAGTTTGTTACCCCCTAACATGTTTGCTGCTGGACAAAATACCACCACAAGCGAACGACAAAAACTCCTAAATAATGTTTGAATGTGTTAACAATGGGGTATACTTGCAATTTCACAACTTATCTGATTCATTAATTGCATCAAAACGCAACCAACATACAAATGATTTTATTTTAGTGTAAATTTTGTTTCTCTCCATTCAGATCATTATAACTATTGAAGTAATAATCAATATAAAACAATTATGAAAATGATCGTATGACACAACTTAATGGAATATTATTCAAACGAGAATAAGCACTCGTACACACACACACACACATACACACTTGCATATAATGTTAATACCTAAAGAGATACGGTATACTGATCCTGACAAATCACTGTTTTACTCTATGTTAATATCTGATGAAGATAATCATGTCCCATTCTTTATTTATAGTGTATTTTATTAGATTCAATTTGTTTAAATATGCTTATTTTTTCATAATATTCTTTGAATGTATAACTTTCCTTTATGCTTGTGAATTAAGGTTTATTTCCATTTAATATTTTGCACCTTTTCACCAATATTTCAATAAATAAATATTCAATCTGTAATATTCACTCCGACTGTACCAAAGTATACTAGCCCTAATAAATAATTGCAAATCAAATCAAATATAATAACAGAAAGAATAACATAATTTTTAATTGAAATTGAAAATGTAATTAATTACAAATATTTCTTTATCCTCGCAGGGGACATGATTCGATCAAAAACAAGACAACGCATTAGTTGAAGTGATGAACCGGATAACGCCATTTTGGCTCAGTCTACAGAGTATGGTGGCTTAGCGGTTAGAGTGTCCGCCTCATGCATGGGAGGTCACGAGTTCGTACCCATCAGACAGGCATACCAATGACTTTAAAAATGGTACCTTCTGCCTTCTAGCCAGGCGCTCGGCATTTATAGAACGGAGAAGGGAAAGTTAACCACACGAGTTACCAGAGGACTGGCCCCCTTCTGTAGCTTTCGCTACATTTAGTAGACGTGTGACCTAGGCCTAGGGCCAATGAATCGGAGATAGGCGCCGCCTTATGTGCCAACATTGGCACGGGAAGGACTTAAACTTTAACTAACTTTGGTAATAAAATAATTTATTTAAATGTTGCTGAAAAAAGGGCAATTAGATCACGTCCTCAATTTCAATTCTTCTAATATACCACCATACACACGTTCCAGTTACAATTATTTTCACAGTCTTCACCAGATGGGGGATTATTACCATGGTCATTATTGAGTCCACACGTCAATCATGCGATACAAAACACTCCAGTAACGAGGAACGACAGGAGAGTAGTTTGCGTGCCAGACTGGTACAATTTTTTTCTATCCTATTTCACAGCAAAAAATACAAATTACGCCATATTATATCAAATAGGGATTTATTGAACTTTCTCCCTAAAATAATACTGTACATACATTTGTATACATTCCATCTGACGTAAACTCCACAAGTCATATTCTTCTCCCGAGTATGATTCCAATTTGTATAGCTCTTATTCTAAATCTATTGCCACTTCAAGACTGTACATGGTAAAACATTTTTCTTTTCTTTCGGGGGCTCCCTATCCAATTTTATCGACATTTTGAGGGCTACTTTTCAACTTTCAACTTTTCCATATTGGGGGCTACTGGTTTGTGGAGATATATTGTCGATTTTCGTAATATTTTAACATACATTCATGATTGTGTAATAAAGTGAACCATGAAGAAGAGACATGAAGCAGGATTGTTAGAAGACTATAATCGGAGCAAGGGGGTGAGGGGTAGGTAACAAAACTGGACAAAAACATGAAATGATTGCCACCTCTCTCGGCTCACGTTTTCACCTCGTTCGAACGTTGCAAATTATGTGTTATTGTCAGGTAATAATAGACACAAGGTTGGTGAAAATGTGTATCCGTATTACCACGATGACTTTGGATGAGAAATCCAGATATTTGCACTATTTTTAAAGGAATCTAATAACATTATCAACATCGTCAGGACTTGGTTCTCACATTACCATGATTACCCCGTTGTATTCGTATTACCAATAGAAGCAGGGACAGGCTATACGTATTTCCGAATTTCTCTTTCGTTATAAAGATATTAATGATTTAAGTGCTCTGAATTTTAAAATCTCCCTGGGAGACTTTGAACTGTATACACAGTTATGGCAACGAGTTATCAAACAGGTCCTTGCATTTTCGCTCTTTACTCGGTAATGAGATAATACATTTATCATGGAAATTAAAAAAACACACCATATTACTCGGTGGACAAATCAGATCCGATAAGTACACATGTTACCACCCCTTCGTCAGTTTTTGCACACGTCAACAAAGTTATTAGATCCCTTTTAAGTCTACAAGTCATGATGGGTAACTGTGACAGACTTTGTAACGTGGCTCAAACAAATTAATTTCACTTTCGTTTAAAATTATTCAAATATTAATCGATAGAAACAATAACTAAAACAATCAATTAGTACACATTTCATGTATGCACACACGAAATTAGTCATTTTTTGAACTCATAATCATTCATTTTTACCTCCAGAATGGCTCACCATTTTGGTGTACTATACAGATTATCATATATTACGTTGCTACAATACATACACGGATCTGTACAAGCAGGCAAGAGGTATATACCTCTTTATCTAAACATATACCGTCAACAAAAAGTAATAGCAACACATGTGTTTTGAACATCATTTGAACAATCATTTAAAAAACGGATTGTAATATACATTCGCATAGAAACTGGACAATGAACAATTTATCAGCAAGTACAAGTACTCAAGTAGAACTATATATATCTTTCTAATATTGAGGAGATTTGATGTCAAGAAATGGCAATGATTTAGATTATATCAAACAAATACAAATTCCGGTTTAAAGGTACCTTCATATGGAAATTACATTTATAACTAAACAAAACAACAGTACCGAAGAGGGACTATATATATCACGTCAATATCAGCGGAGGTGGTTTGATAATCATTTAAAAATTGGAAAGTAAACAAACAACTTAAAGGGGAATTAACCCTTATCCTTTTGACTTACTGGATGTGATGAGAGCATAACTACTATCATTGCTAGTCACTTATTTCCTCATGAATATTCCTGATTACAAAAATAATCAATATTTTATGGACCACTGTCGTCTGCTTTCAATGCCAACAGGAGGCGGCCATTTCTTCAACTACTCGCGGTGAAATGACGTGGCAGGCGGAGAACACAATAGCATTATCGTAACCCGCTATTGTGTTCTCCGCCTGACACGTCATTTCACCGCGAGAAGTTGAAGAAATGGCCGCCTCCTGTTGGCATTGAAAGCAGACGACAGTGGGCCATAAAATGTTGATTATTTTCATTATTGGGAATATTCATGAGGAAATAAGTGACTAGAAATGACAAGAGTTATGCTCTCATCACATCCAGTAAGTCAAAAGGCTAGGAGTTCCTTCCCCTTTAAATTAATAAACACTATTGAACAATTTCTAAGAAAGTAGTAAAGGAAGACTATCTGTTTAGTATCGATCGAGGGGGTTTGATGAACCCGGTAAACTTGACCGTGGAACCACGCCGGCAATCAGGGCCTAACTAATGAAGCGGGAGGGAGGTGGCGACAGGTACAAGTATAGAGGTATAGGGGTGTACGTGTCAAGGACCGGCCTCTGTGTTCCATCATGATATATCACAAGTGGGACTAGGGAATACATTTTTTCGATCATGACATATTATGGATGGGACTAAGGGAGTTCATCTAATAATTCCATCATATGATATATCGAGTGCGGGACCAGGGGAATTTGCTACATAGAAAACCTTCAGTGGCAAAACAGGGGTTTAATTTAAAGGATGGCAGATAAGCTGACGTTAAAGGAGTAGTTCACTTTTGGTATAGAGGGCGCTGCACGAAATACTTTTTTTTGTGAGGTAATGAAAAACTGAGTGCAAAATTTGAAAGAGAATACAATTTTCATGGCAGAACAAACTTTATTTGATAAAAATCGGTTCAGAAACGGCTAAAATATCAATAAATATATCCGATCGGAATAAATCGGGGGCCCAGATTTATTCGATGATTTAATTTTTTTTTTTTTTAAATGCCTACACTTTTTCAAAAATGTTCAAAAGAGGTTTTTAATAGTTGTTGATGATCTCTCTATCTAATCATTATTTCAACAAAAAATCACAGGTCATGCATAATTTTGTATGAAAAGTGGTTGAAACCAATGCTTTTTTAGAGAGCGCCCTCTTGTGTTTTAATGGCTCTTTAAAAAAAATGATAACAGGCTTTTGAATTAGTTGTTTGTAATTTTCTATACCTTTCGAGCATGGTGGAGTTATAACCATTCGTTTGTAGTGTTATTGTGCAGGTTCTGGTTACTAAAGCTCAGCCTTACCAAAACTGTACTACCCCTTTAAGGGGTTTAAAATTTCAATCAGGGGATTATGATATAAAATATAATACAATATTGGATGTGTTTATTACTATAATATAATAAATACATTATAGTATAATTTGGTACATTCTTCCTGAAATATGAAGCAAGGACAGCAGAGGGAGGGCGGGCGTGGGTGTGGGAGGGTTGCCCCCCCCCCCCCCCCCCCCCCCTCCCACTGTAACCCGCCCACACCCCGTTGGCTACGCCACTGAATAGCATCTCTCCATCGAAGCGTATTATTACTCAATTTGAATTAAGTCTGCATGCTGATTGGTTTATAGACTACAATGATATCAAGATAACGAATTTATTTCACGGTATTAAATAACAAAAATATTTAAAAAATGCTTCGGTGTGGTATATATTTCGACAAATCTCGTTTTGATCTTTATCATAATAATACTAATTATATACATTATGTTATCATGAAAACAAACTTTGTTTTTAAAATAACATTCAGATGAATGATGGTACTCCTTGGATGCTTTATGCATTTAAAACATCAACGAAAGTATGAAACAACGAAGACCGAAACAAAATATATGCGTTGTTATCCCAGGCCTCTCCTATTTCATTTCACTTAATTTTATTATATTTTTTAAAATTCCTAACAATGAAACCGTGTATATACGACATAAAGTAAAATATAACGATATAAAAAATAAAATAACATAAAGTGAAAATCATTGATTATAGTTATTATTTCAAATATTCTATTTTATTTCGTATTTGTCATGCCATTTCGAGAAATAAGATTATGTTAGAATTATAAACACAAGTATGATCAGAACAATTTAACCATCTGCATGATAATAGTCAATATATTGCCATTGGTTTAGTAATTCTTCTTAGTGTAATGATGTTTCCTTATTTTTGGTCAATTACTCAACAACTTCTCATCAGCATTTATAGAGGGATCGAAATCGAGTATAATTATATACCGCATCTTTCCTTCCCTATAATATTATATACCCTATATCCAGTGGATGATAGAAATCCAAGGACGTGGTGGCGCTCGGTGGATTAATTCTGCTTTCACCTCCTCAACAACTCGTACCTTACAACTAAGACAAAGGCGTATATAAGGCGGGGGGGGGGGGGGGGGCGTTACCCCCCATCCAGGTGATTTTTTGTGTTTTTCTTTTGCTAAATCCTATAGGCAATCCTATAGGATTTAGCAAAAGAAAAACACAACAAATCAACTTAGACATAAGCGTGTAACCATGGTAAAGACTGGGGGGGGGGGGGGGGGCGGGGGGGGGGGGGGCGCGCTTGTTAATCGTTTAGTTCAATGATTTCCTGTACGCTTGTTTTTACTTTAGTTCAATTATTTGTTGTGGTTTGTATTTTAAAAGCTGTGATATATTTTTGCTATTAATTGTGTACCTAAAACCATGACAATTATACTATCATTATATTATTTTGAATAACAAATTTAATTGTATATAATTATCATCCATAATCAATTGAATGTGGCACATTATTTTGTTTTTATATTTTTTATAGTGGAACTCGATGACGATGATAAACATGTTCTAAAAAGCAGCAATCAAAGATACAAAGGAATATATTTCTAAAAAATAAATTTTTGTAAGTAAAACACAAACACAGCAGCAATGCGGTATCTTCAACTTATAGTGCATTGCCTACTACTTCATTGGATTTCAATTTGTTCGGGCACTATCGTCAGAGAACATGCAGGCCTGAGCATACGGGGGTGGTGAAAGCCTCAATCTCCGCCCTAAACTGTGCCGACACATCCCGGTGAGTTTCCGCTGTTGACTGCCTCTTGTGCTTGCCTTCTCATCGCGGCACGTATGAATAGTAGATGAATATAAACCCCTCACAAAAAGTTCCGCAATTCAAGTTTGAGTGTCGATATCTCTCTTTTCCCTATTATTATCTTAAATAAATTTGGTATCATTGATATATGTTTACAATGCACTTGTTTGTTTTTTTATCAAGACCCTTTAAAAGAGCATCAATACAAACACAATAATATTATGCCAGAGTTATATCTGAATATGTCTATAGTTTTATAAATAAAACTGAGAATTAATAATTAATTAATTAAAATAGCTAAATGCAAACGAATTGAAATGAACACACACTCCATTTAACATGATACATAAAAAAAAACACTATTTTCGTTGATTCATGGATAATAAAAAAATAAAAAATAAAAACTGTGAGGAAATGAATTAGATATCATCAATATAAAAATCGATTATAAGGTTGACAAATATTTTCCTGATGTTGAAAAACCGGGTGAAAAACACATCGTTTAATATGTATAATATAATAATGTATAATATAATTATAGGCTAGCGATGAGTGTCCCCTAAAAAAAGGCCTATATTATGTCGGAACTTGTCTAAACTTCCTGGTTCGGCAGAGTTGAAAGACATCTGTACCAAAAGAGACACACGTGGCTATCGGAGCATATCTAGTGATGACATGCTAATGGCTTCGAACCGTAAACTTTTACCACTGGAGCAAAAAATATGTTTACTTTGAAGTGCAAAAACATAATCTTTTCCCGCTCAAACATGGCGCAATCCGCAATTAGGACCCAAAACAAGAAACTAATTGTATAATGGAAGTAAACAGTTGTCAGTTCGTCATCAGAGTCATATAATGATTATCATATATACATAGAGGCTTCCAACTGAAAAATAATCAAGTGAGAACGGAAAGTGAAAACAAAGTCGACGGACTAAAAATTAATCTTTCAATTTCTAGCTGCACCTGGAACCTATGTAGTCCCACGTATACATGATTATGATGTGGGCGTGGTGAAGGGGTTGATTGAGAAACGACTCGTGGTGCGCTAAGGCCGCTGTTTGTACGGGGTCACATGCATGGTACCGGTATATGGTATCGGATTGTAACAATTTTCAATAGCATCCCCGATTGAAATCTAACTGTAGAATAATGAAAAGGGGTTGAAATGAAAACGAGATCGATTGATGATGAATTGCAATTTGGACGGATATAATGATCCAAATAATCATAATAAGGACTACTAATTAACGATATACACCTTTTAATTATTATCGATTTGGTTATAATCCTTATTATATTCGTTGGTCCTTTTAGCCCATTAGAATATTACATTTTGATGACCTGGTATTTGGTTTATTGCTTTCGAATAACGTTCAAAGAACGTTTCATGTTGATTACTCATTGATTATTCTATATCAAAAGTACAAATTACTTACAAATTGTAATCAATAATGATGAAAATGAACACTTAAAAAGTCATCAATAATAAATCCTCATGCTCGCATCATGTTTTGCTTTTCAATAAATAAAGCAAAATTAAATTGAATTTCATACAAATGTTTTTTAATGTAATGTCTAAAGCTTCGAAATGCTTCAATTCAAGGTCAAAATTAGATCACACAAAGAAAAATGGGTAACTAATGTAGGTTCACCTATTTAGGTTCTTATGTAAAGTTATGATTTTCAAAATAAAGTCGCCCGGTGACTTGTACTTGTAGCATTAACTTGTCTCTCGTCGCCGTGCTCAATCTCCACTTCGATCACCGATTCAAACGTTCACGGCACGTGGAAAGTGATCACCTTGCGTAACTTGTTCATAAGAAACTTGACCATGGATTAAGTATCATATTTTTTTCGAGAGGAAAAGGGAGAGATTTAAATTTTCATCGGCGTCTTTCAGTTGGCTATCGGAAGCAAGGAAGTTCCAATTATACACTAGCGCATTGCTATGGTAACACAGGTATACATGTATCATTTATACAGTCACGATCGACAGCAAGTGTATGGTTTTGGAAAGATTATAATTTTGATTGTATGTGATGAGCTTGTCTTCAAAACTTAGAAAGAATTTTGAACTTTAGATACTCTCAAATTACTTGGGGGATGGGGGCTGCAGCCCACAAAGGGTTTTGAAAATGGCAATATTCGGGCAAAAGGCACCTCAAAATTGGGGGGGGGGGGGGCAGGGGGGGGGGGGGGAAACAAGTCATATTGCATGGGAAAACTCATGTCATAATCCGGCAATATCATGTTATATTCGGGCCAAGCTCATTTCATGTTCGACCAAATCGTGTCATTATTGGGGGAAATTCATTTCATAGCCTATTATTGATCAAAATCCTGCCATTTTCGGGCTATAAGTCGCTTTATTTTCACAGACGTAATCATCAAAGTCATCGCATCACAATCATTTCCCGACAGCTTTTTATAGAGGTGAAGACCAATATACCTTACGTTAAGCCCGGCGGAGACAGAGCCGACTCGGTCCGACCGACTGGTTTTTCAGTCGGATCGGCTCTGTGTGCGACAATATGCGTTGCCTCACTACTCCGATTTTGCCAGTTGGAAGCCAATCGGGCCCGATTCAACGTCGAATCCGCCGCGACTGTATCGGACATAAACCGTGGCTTTCAGTCGGGTTGGGTCGAGTCGGCTCTGTCTGCGCCGGGCTTTAGGAATGACCTGACACAATCCATATTACCTGGATAATTATTATGCAGTGTAATTATTGTGAGCAGATTCTACCTGTATTGGTTGTGACGCCGCGGCAGTCTGTCTTTCTCATTAGTTTTTAGAGGGGAGATGAACTCATATATTACGAATAGTATTATCATAATTATGTGAACGTGACTATACAGTGCGACTGGAATGCTATTTTTTAAATTTTGCTTTCTACTAATAATTTTGAACGAATAGCTTTATTCTACCCTCAAACAATGCTATTGGTTCAAACATATATAGTCGTAATAACTATCATCTGACTTTATCTCAAGGTCATCATGCACATTAGCCCTGCGATTTAAATTGTCAAATACTTTCATATCATACTAAAAAAAAAAAAAGAATTGAAATAAAAGTATAGTTTTTCAAGGCATAACTTTCAAAAGGTAGCGTGTACTTTTTTGTAAATTTTATTTATAGAAACTACAATACAATACGTGCCTTCGACACAGCTTATGATTAGGTGTGACACGACTGCCAAACGGTATACTGAAATCGCTGTGATGGCATCGATTGTCACAACAGTCCCGAACGTTGACTTTGATGTCTGTGTTTTCCTGGATTTGCCCCAGCTATTCATCCAGTCTCGTAGCTAAATAGGGAGAGGGAGCAAAATAGCCCCTCTCTCACCCCCTTCCGTAGGAACTATAATTACACCCTTATCATCATGATATCAATTTTGGGGAGGTACTTATTGAAAATATATATTTTAAAAATTATTTTAAACATAGGGAAACTGAACAGATTTTCTTTTTTTTAAGTCGAACGTACATTTCAAGCTTATAGCCTAATTTAAAATAATAAAAAGCCGCTAGTTCCAATGTAACATTTAAGGAATAAATAACAGATTTTAAAACACACCAGCGTCGTTAAAATCATGTACAGTTTTAAACATAATTTTGATTTCATGTTTAATACTGATGTGCCGTTTTTGTAAAGTCGAGCTAATTCATGTCATGTTCGGGCAGAATCATGTCATATTCGGGAAACGTCAAGCCATAACTTTTGCAAAACTTTACTGTTTCAGTTTCGAGCAGTAAATAGTGATGAAGACCTTCTTATTTTATTTTATTTGGCTTGTCAGGTAAAACAAAAACGAACGAGGATGCAAGACCTCAGCCCCCAGCCAAAAGGTGCCCGTACACCCGCGCTCTCTCTCATCCCCCATATCCCCCCTCCCTATACCCCCCTCTCCACCCCTCCGTCTTAATTTCTCCCTTTTTTTCTATCACCCTCTCCCTCCCCACTCCCTCTCTCTCATCTTATCTTTTAAATTCATTGAGACACATCAACCCATGCAAATAATCCCAAACCAAGCCAATCGGTCGGATTTCAAAGTTCTATAGCCATGATATAGCTAGGCCCGCCATATAGATCCCCCACTCCCGGACCGCTTGGCTGAACCCTGCGAAGTAGGGGGATCAAGCGGTTCGCTTTCAAGTTCGCCGCCAAGAAAAGCCCGCATCTGAAAGTGGATAAGGGTTGGAAATCCTTAGAGAGTGGGAACCTCATCTCCCCATCCCAACATCACCTCTATACTATCCTACAAAATTTTTCTCGATTTAAACTTAAAGTCCTACTCATGATTTTGCAATATTTAAAACAAGTACATCGATCGTTCTCCTAACTATTTTCAAACGTCTTTGTTCAAACGTTTGATATTGAACAGGGTAGCTATGATTTTCCTTCGCTATCTTGACTTGCTTACCCTTTATATTTGTTTAATTTCCAATTGAAACCAAGCATATAATAAAATACATGATTGGAACATTCGTTGGTTCCCCTTTGGGTCTACCCTGAAATATTATTCTCATGCAAAAAAAAACAAAAAAAAAAACACACACACCCCAAATAACATCATGTTCATACAAAAATACAAATTATAGTACATTTTTAAAACTAATTGGAAGGTCCGGAATATTTTTGAAAGCATTATATTATCAATTCACCCATTGTTTTGATATTAAATAATCGAATTCCCATGTACACAATCTTGAATGTAGCTTTAAGCGTCTGCCTTCGTGGTATGACTTTGATGGAGGTTAATATTAATATGCGAAGGTTATGGACGCAAATGTTATTTGGGACGAAGAAAGTCGAGAGCGCGTTGACAGATTTCAAATTAAGACGGCGGTCGGACTACGAGTCGAGCATAAAGATGGGAGACCACAAGCCCAACCTCACTGGACAAAAGGTTTCCAGGCCATGCCGCCCCCTCTCCCATCCCATATACCTGGGCCTATATTCATAAAACCCCGCTAGCTTAGTTCCTTGCTAATTTTTTAGATGTGCGGTTTATTGAGCAACACACAGTTTTCCTAGTCCCCAACTAGAGTTAGCTGGATAAGCCTTAGGTACCCACTAAGTTAACACTAGTTAGCAACTAAATTATCATGTGTTTAATTCTTAGCCACGTCATCCAAAATAGACTAGGCAAGGAACTATTAAAGGGATACTGTAGTTGAGTTCTGGTAAAGAGAGTACAGTTTTGGTCAAACTGAATTTTAGTAACCAAAACCTGCACCATTACATTACAAACTAATAGTTATAACTCTACCATGGTTGAAAGGAATTCAAAATCACAAACGACTGAGTAAAAAGCCTTTTGTCATTCAAACAGAGGCGTTCAAACTCAAGATGGCGCTCTCTAAAAACACATTGGTTTAAACCATTTAAAATAAAATATTGTGCATGTGAAGGTTCGTAAAAATAGTGATTAGATAGAGAGATAATCAACAACTATTACAAACTTCTTTTGAAAATTTTTGAAAAGAGGAAGCATTTAAAAAAAAATGTGTAACGGTTGGTTCAAAATTAGCTAATATTTGTGGGGCCCCACATTTATTACAAATGGTTACGTTTATGGATATTTCAGCCGTTTCTGAACCGATTTTGATCAAATAAAGTTTATTCTGTTACTAAAATATTATGCTCTTTCAAATTTTACACTCAGTTTTTCATTATCTGACAAAAAAATTATTATGTGTAGCTCCCTCTCTACCAAAACTCAACTATCCCTTTAAGCTAGCGGGCTTTTATGAATATGGGCCCAGTATTAAAATAATAATTGCAATACGATTGCAAACTACTTGTTTGGAAATGTTTTTACATTTTAAAAATGCACATTTTGAAGACATACATGTAAATAATTATGTATATAATTACATGACGCTTGTAATACGGGTGTTTCTTTATAACTACCTAGCTAAACTTACAACAGAAATGTGTCACGACTGACAGCGAAATACTGTTACAAGAACACTGAACAGAATGATATACATAAACGAAAACATAATAGTTATGCATTGGTAATCTTTTGGTTGATTAAACAAGTTGGTTTTACGGATATCCTTTTATTTCATCATAATCAATAAAAACGTCATTAGTTTTTGCCGTGTCGGGCAAACCGCGGGCAAGTTTAAAGGTTATGAAGAAAAGTCTGCATACGATTTTACTATTTATACAGTTAACCGGCCTTTTGCAATGTCACATAGAATTGATAACTTATCAGAACAACATTGCTGTTTATGTATGTGTGTTGTGCATTTGTTTGTTTGTTTGCGTGTTTGTTAATTTTGTTTTGTTTTGTGTGTGTGTGTGTTTGTTTGTTTGTTTGTTTGTGTGTTTGTTTGTTTGTTTGTTTGTTTGTTTGTTTGTTTGTTTGTTTGTTTGTTTGTTTGTTTGTTTGTTTGTTTGTTTGTTTGTTTGTTTGTTTGTTTGTTTGTAGTTCAATAGATTATTGATCCTTTAGTTCTGCAGGTGTATGTATAAAGATATAAATAAGAATACAAGTCTCGGGGCAACCAACTGTTTCAAATTGATATGGGTAACTATTTCCATCAAGATTATGTACCAAAATAGAATGTGAATCGAAGAATATAGTTACGCTTTAGTTTCATCGACATTATATTATGATCAAAGAGCGGCAAAACTTACAAGAGATGAAAGTAACCAGTTTTTTTTTGCGAAAAAATTGTGACCTGTATCATTTCTCCAAGGAAACAGTCAATGATGATGATGACAACAATATGCAATCGAGACAATCATACTTATTATACATTATCATACGACCATGACCAAAAATATAATATACAATATATAATTATGATAATCATGTTTTTTTGGCGGCCAGCTTCGCATTGAACAAAATAATGACTTTTTGTAATTTTCGCTCAAAGAATAATGTGTACGATTTTTTCTTCTTCAAATAATAGTTATCTGTGTCCGTTTCGGAAATACCGTAGCATTGCCTCTGAAGCGAACCTCCCTCGATTGCTGGGCCGATAGCCCCGGCGCCGTCTTTCGATAAAGATCGGTAAAAACCTGGTACTGTTGCCATGACACTGAAGGCCGGTGCATGATTGATAATAATCTTGTGAACTCGTTGGTGTTGTTTTTTGCATTAGTAATTGTATCAAAATCTGAATAATTTTGCTGTTTGGCCTAATAGCGTTCTGTGAATCGAGATAGTCATTCATTAGAGTTCATTACCTGCATTATTATGTGATGTACTCTTTAAATGTTCAGACTACTGTTCAGACATAAATAAAGTAACAATATCATAAACAATTTAATGAACGCAGTACAGGTTCGAATTGCACTTCCAAATACATGAACAACATTACTGCAGTATGCTAAAAATCTCCTTTAAAAGTTATCGGCTGAACATTGGCCTACGTATATTACGAATGTTTCGGAAAGAAATGGATTAAAGGGAAAAAGTATTAAAGGGGTACTACAGTTTTGGTAAGGCTGAGCTTTAGTAACCAAAACCTGCACAATAACATTACAAACTAATAGTAATAACTCCACCATGCTTGAAAGGTATACACAATTACATACGACTACGGTAAGTAAAAACCCTGTTATCATTCAAAAAGAGCCATTTAAACACAAAATGGCGCTCTCTAAAAAAGCATTGGTTTCAACCATTTTTCATACAAAATTAGGCATGTGATGTTTTATTGAACAAAATATTAAATAGAGGGATCATGAACAACTATTTAAAAACCTCTTTTGACAATTTTCGAAAAAGTGTAAGCATTTTTTAAATTAAAAACAAAAATCATCGAATAAATCTGGGGCCCAGATTTATTTCGATCGGATATATTTATTGATATTTCAGCCGTTTCTGTACCGATTTAAATTTTAAAAAGTTTATTCTTTCATTAATATGGTATGCTCTTTCAAATGTTCCACTCATTTTGTCATTATCTCACAACAAATTATTTCGTGCAGCGCCCTCTGTACCAAAACTGAACTACCCCTTTAAACTTCGTGCAAGAAGTTATTAATGGTTGATAACATGTGGATTTGTCCTCTAAGTAATATGTGAAAATTTCACGTAAAATTGATGTTACATGACCAAGTAATTGGGCGAAAATTCATATTCGCTAACTCATTGCACTGACTTTGTACACAGTTATAACTTTCCAGTGGATAATTACAAATCTGAACGCTTCGATCGTGAATACCTTTTTTTAACAAAAAAAGCATTTGAAAGAGAAAAAAATACTTCCATGGTAATACGAATACAACAAGGTATGAGAGAAATGAGCGAACCACTAGTCTAAAGCCCGGCGCAGACGTAGACAGAGCCGACTCCACCCGATCCGACTGGTTTTCAGTCAGACTAGAGTCAGTTTCGCTCAGTCGGAGCCGAGCCAACATGTTGAATCGGCCTCGAATGACCTCCGACTGGCGCTTGCCTGGAAAAAACCGGAGTCCTGAGGCAGCGAGTACTGAGTTAATCAGGCTGAAAACCAGTCGGATCGGGTCGAGTCGGCTCTGTCTGCGCCGGGCATTAGAGTTCTAAGTAAGTTTTGTGGATTAGGACAATGTTACTAGATCCCTTTAATCGTTATAAACGGCGGAACATTACGAATGTCTCGCAGATGAATGGATTAAGTCATGTTGAGAGAAACTGGAAGTTTGGTTCTCATTTTCCACGTTTTCGTGTAAGAATAGCCTACTATCTGATACATTGTTGAAGCATGGGGAATCCCATGATATTAGAGTCTCTTATATCGATTTTCCGATTACATGAATATTGTGCGTGAAATGAAGACATGATGATGGTGTACTGGCCTGGCCAAGAACATACTAAATATATAAGAAATAAGTTGTAATCTGTATTAAGACCGCCATTCAACTATAAAAACAATAATTAATGGTGGTATACGATGATTACCGGTATATACAAAATACAAATATTATTATTTTATAGTAAGATCGCAATTTATAACAACATAAGCTGATGACAAGCTATAATTATTCATAACGAAATAATTATTAACGGGCTAACAAGAAAAGAAAGACCGAAAACAAACGAAACAAACGAACAAACAAAGATAGAAATATAAAGACAGATAGATTATATACCGGTAGATGAATTATAATTAATATTTAGTTACTTGATACAATTCTATCGATAAAGGAAGCATGTATTATTTTAAAAATGTATTTTTAATTATATATTTTGTAATAATATGTTTTGAATCAAATCAAATAATTTACACTATACTTGATTATTATCTCAACTTACAATATCTTTCCCTATTGAAATACTTATGAAATCCTATCATACACATAAAGAGGGAGAACAATCGTTATTTTTTAAACATGCCAAGTGGTAATTATTTCTGAGCTTGAATACAAAGCTCAAATTATCGTTTTCCTCTTTTCTATAACAGTGACCTGATTTGTGTTCATTTCAGATAACCTGGGAATGTATTGTATCAAATTGGTTGAAGGGAAGATCAGTGCAACATTTACATCATTTTATCAAATAATAATAATTTGTGTATAAATATCCGTTTCCTTTATAATACGATCCTTGATCCCCATATCCGCGGCGGTTCTTCATATCCCTGCCTCGCATTGTTATCACCCCAAAGCATGAATGATCAAATAATTTATCAACCTTTTGGCTAGAATTCACCTTGGTATCAAATAACCAAGGTGTAGGGAATGCTACACATTTATATATAATTTCTAAAATAAAGAATACAATTTCTTCTTCTTCTTCTTCTTCTTCTTCTTCTTCTTCTTCTTCTTCTTCTTCTTCTTCTTCTTCTTCTTCTTCTTCTTCTTCTTCTTCTTCTTCTTCTTCTTCTTTCTTCTTCTTCTTCTTCTTCTTCTTCTTCTTCTTCTTCTTCTTCTTCTTCTTCTTCTCTTCTTCTTCTTCTTCTTCTTCTTCTTCTTCTTCTTCTTCTTCTCTTCTTCTTCTTCTTCTTCTTCTTCTTCTCTTCTTCTTCTTCTTCTTCTTCTTCTTCTTCTTCTTCTTCTTCTTCTTCTTCTTCTTCTTCTTCTTCTTCTTCTTCTTCTTCTTCTTCTTCTCTTCTTCTTTTCTTCTTCTTCTTCTTCTTCTTCTTCTTATTCTTATTATTATTAATATTATATTATTATTATCATCATCATCATCACTATTTTGTTTGGAGGAGAAGCTTTGTTAGATAAACGGTCCTCTTACACACCCTTACAATACTGAAAGTCTCAGGGTGTAAACGCCCTGTAGACTATATAGTCTAGACTTTAGTTATAAATCTAAAGTATCCCTGGGAGTTTCTGAGAAGAAACAAAAGAAAGCGAGTTCGCTTTAAAAATGTTGGGTTATAAACGCATGTTCCACCTCTTGTGAACTTTCCTTTATAATACGACAGACAAGTAAATCAAAAACAAAACCCAAATGCTAATTCCGTTTCAAAGTACATGCTACCCTCCTTTTCTTATTGTTTCTTTTTCATCATGGGAGGCAGGGGAGGTAGGCCTACCACCCAGTTGAGTTACGTGAACATTGATTTGGGGAGGGGGGGTGGGGGTTTTTATTCGGGGGAACATACTTGTTTTTGTTTATTTTCTTTTATTATTAACATTATGTTTGTTTGTTTGTTTCATTGGGGACACGTGCCTCCTCTCCCTCCATCCTGTAGCTCCACCACTGCTACCCGCCCGTGAGCTGTTCAGTTAAATGATCTAGTAACTTTGTTTGACACGTGCAAAACGTGATGAGTAATTCATAAAATGTTTATTGGTGTGATCTGATATGTCCACAAGGAAATGTGTGAGAATTTCACTTTAATTGGATGTTTTTTGGCTGAGATACCGTATGAGCATAAACGCAAAGTGATATCCACTAACTCATTGCACTTACTTTGTACACGGCTTAAATTATCGCGTAGATAATTTAACATCTGAACACTTCAATCGTTAATATCTTTTGAACGAAATGGAAAGAAGAAAAAACAACGAAACTGTCCCGTGCTTTTATTGTTAATATGAATATGATAAGGTATGAGAGAACCACTTGAGTTCGAAGTAAGTTTTGAGGATTTGGATAATGTTACTAAGTCCCTTTAAAGGGATCTAGTAACATTGTCCAAATCCACAAACTTGATTATTAATCTAGAGGTTCTCTCATACTGTGTTGTATTCGTATTACCAATAGAAGCATGGAAAAGGTTTTGTTTTTTCAAATATCCCTTTCGTTAAAAGAATATTTACGATTGAAGTGTTCGGATTTTTAAACTTTCCACTGGATAGTCATAACTGTGTACAAAGTCCAATGCAATGAGTTAGCTTAATTAATCCTCTCTTTTCCCCCGAATAGTCGAGGGAGCTAGATGCCCATTGGGGGGGGGGGGGGGGGGGGGGGGGGGGGGGGGGGGGGGGGGGGGGGGGGGCGAGACAAGTTTGAAAAGAGAGTGTTTCTTTTCCATTTCAACTTTGAGGTAATAGAATGATAAATATAATGAACAAACTGTATATTAATTAATTAATTAATTAATATAAAATATACATACATGTATACATAAATTAATACATTAAACCAGTATATTAATTAACAAATGAAACAAATCAATAAATAAGTAGATAAATGCAATCATCAAATCATTAAATGAATAAATAAATGAATCAATAAACAAATACATGGACTACATTAATAAATAAATACATAAATGATAAATGAATAACATACAAAATAAATACATAAATAAACAAATGAATAAATCAATAAATCAATAATGAATAAATATAACATAAATACATAAATGAATACAATACAATATTAATTAATAAATAGATAAACAAATACATAAATAAATAAATAAATAAATAAATAAATAAATAAATAAATAAATAAATAAATAAATAAATAAATAAATAAATAATAAATAAATAATTACATAAATACATAAATAAATAAATAAATATATAAATAAATAAATAAATAAATAGATAATACAAGACCCCATGTATATGAACATGTTACGTGTCCTGAATTCGGTTTCCAAAATGTCTGCCATATATAGGACAGACAAATGAAACCAATAAAACAATAGAAAATATTTCAGAGTATGTACTCCCTTTTCAGTCAAAATCGTACATTTTTCCTGCATGCCCATGTATGCACAAAGTTCAAAAGGAAGAAGAGCTGTATGTGCAGATCGAGGTGTGTTTCCGAAACAGACACGGGCCTTGTACCGCTGAGGTTAGGGGGAGAAGGTGGCGAGGGGAGCCCTGCTTCCGCGGCGGCTTCGTGAGACAAAATTACAATCAGAGAATGACAATACACTTCAACATTGACATGCATTTAGGGGCTTATCTGTAAACATAACATTAAACATTTTAATTCGGACCATATTTGAAAACAATAGTGTTAATCAGTTTTACGCATTTAATTCGAAGGACTTCTCTTAAAAAAAACATTATAATCGCTTTAATTTCTGCTTTTGGAATCAGGAAAAAGTTCATTTTAATTATGCATATCGTTGTCAGATGTACGATAGCAAATATGATATTAAAGTGAACTCATTTAGCACTGTAAAGCCCGGCGCAGACAGAGCCGACTTGACCCGATCCGACTGGTTTTTAGTCAGGCTATAGTCAGTTTCGCTCAGTCGGAGCCGATCCAACATGTTGAATCGACCTCGAATGACCTCCGACTGGCTCTTGACTGGCACAACCAGAGTCCTGAGGCAAGGTATACTGAGTTAATCAGGCTGAAAACCAGTCGGATCGGGTCCAGTCGGCTCTGTCTGCGCCGGGCTTTAGGTGTTCACAACGAGAACGAATGGATCATAGTGTACTATAACATTAGATTGGTTTCTTTTAGGTATTTTCGGGTGAAAGAAATTATTCACTAAGTGTAACTAGGGAGATCTTTTTCAAATATTCTAATTGATTAATGACTTATTTGATGTCCCAAAGTGAGTGCGATACTAAGTCGAATAAGTTTATTGTCATGATTGTGTGAACTTAAAAAAAAAGAAACGATGATTCAAACCGTTCACGAGCCTGCAAAATGTGTAACAATTTGGCTTTAATCATGTATTTTATATTGATAACTTTCCGCAGTAGAAAAGAAATAGTGTCAAGATATTGAAAACACATATCTTTCCAAAGTGGAAACATCGATCGGAGGGGCGTTCGCTCCGTGACTCAATCTCTCTGTAGGATTGAGTATGCGGGACTTACAGGTGTGATGTGCGCTATCTTCATATCGCACATCACACGTGATCAAACGCAGGTGGTTTTGCACCTGTTTGTTACATCCGGGGAAGGTCCGGAGCTTTAGTACACGCACCCGATGTTAACCCATCGCCTGCTGGAACCGGTGTAACCTATATCAACAAGATGGGAATTGTGATATTAACTAAGGAAAGCACGAGTTAATGTTTTCCTGCAATATTTTCGAACAAATAGAGATCAAACAGACGCGGTGGGAGTGAAAAACTGTTGTTAGTCACTGCCGGGGGAGGGGGGTCCGTCAGAGGGATGTAATCGGAAGTGTAAAGATGTGATTCGACAAAGCCTCGGGGAAGAACATGGATTGGGGTTAACATGGTTAAATAGAGAGAAAAGAGAGAGGATGTTGGATCAGTGGTGTAGTTACGGAGGGTGGGATGGGGGGGGGGGGGGGGGGCATGTAGGCACGAGCAGTGGACGTGCCCCAATACTTTAACAAAACAACACAACAAATAGAGGAGAAATCCTTTACAAATAAAGAAATACATAGTGTACCCCAAAAAAATCGCGTGCCACCCGCCTCCCCCCCCCCCCCCTTCCACCGCCAATCACTTCGATCATGCTTCGCCACTGGGATAGCAAGAGTGAGAAAGAGTTTTGGGTGGAGACCAACTTAGTAAAAGAAAGACCAATGCAAGAGTGAAAATGAGTAAGAGAGAATTTATAGAGGTAACATTAATTATGATCATTGAGAAAAAAGTCGGACTAAGAAAATAAGTGAGAGAGAAAGAGCCAACTATAAAGGGAGCATTAATCATTTTAATCATATTAATTGAGAGAAATACGAACTTAGAAAATAAGTGTGACCTAGCAGGGAATGAAAGGGGGGGGGGGGGGGGTGGTAAAAATGGTTAGAGAAAAGGGTGGAAAATGGATAAGAGGGTGGGAAAAGGGTAGAAGGTGAAAGAGGGAGTGAAGGGGAGGGGGAGGGGAGGGTGGAGAGAGGGAGGGAGAGGAAAAAGGGGATGGGGGGGGGGGGGGGGGGAGGGAAGGAAGGAAGTAACATTCAAGCATGACATGTCATGCGTCACGATGTGATGATATGTTTCTCTGAGGTGCTTGAAACCACACGTTGAACATGTTGAATTCATTTTTATCAATAAAATATGACGCCGGGTGCATGAAAATCAAACTTTTAAATCGTAAAAATATGCCAAAAACAAAAAGAGCCGAGTCATTCCAAAAGGAAACTGATGTTGTGAAAATGGTTTTAACCTGGTATGAGGTATCCATTCACAAAGTGATGAATATCTCCATGCTAACATGTGCTTTATTAATGATTGGTTATAATGATGACGATGATGATGATGAAAGTAATGATAATAACAACAGCGATAATAATAATCATGATAATAATGCTAATACAAAATACTACTACTACTATAGGTTTTCCCGCTCAATTTGGCACTTTTTTCAATCGAATTCATTTAGGGTCATTCGAATTCGCGCGTTGCCGCGTAATCGTTGGTATCGGTCTTCCAAATTCCGAATAAGTGCATGCGAATTCATGCATACGCACACGCTTTCGTGAATAGGCACAGAAGTTCATTTATGGGCATTCGAATTCGCGAATATGCAGCCAACTGTCAACTGCTCTTTCGCGGATTCGAATGACCATTGATGAAAACGGGTATGCACTTTGTGCAAATTTACTTGCTCCTACGTGATTTTGAACGACTATTTACGAATTCGAATGCTGCTTTGGTACGGCGATCGCAAATCGCGCGAATTCGTTTGCTCCTATTATCAATTCGATGACACAATCGCGAAAACCTATATTATGCGTTATGATTGTTTATTCAGTTATTATAATTACAATTATCGTTGTATCTTTAATGTTGTTATTATAATTTTGAAATCATTATTTTCAGTAACAAGGCTTGGGAAATCTCTGAGTTTAATACAAAACCCTTCGATAAACGACAAAACAAGTGAAATTACATCGAACAAGTGGGCACACTCTGTACGATATATAATCTCGTTTTTACAGGTTACAGTGATCCTGGCTATACAAACTAATGTCTTACATTTCGAATGAAAAACTATTGAGAGGAAAAGCACTACCGAAAAGGGGAGAACCAAGAAAGGAGAATACCAAACACAACGTCAACAAGATTCTATAAATAAAACGGCGGGAAATTCAATCACATTCGCAACATTAATGGTTTCTGACATTGATTCGAAAGATTGCAGTCACGATTATAGTACGCAGTCCTCGAATACATTTCAAACATGTCATGCACATATCTAAGTCTGATTATAGCCTACATTTTGATATCTTCTTATATTAGTGCACAGTCGATTTGGACTAGCAAGAATCTTATCCCAAAGTATTGCAATTAAAGCCAAATTTGTGTTTTGGGAAAATTACCGAAAATAATTTTATTGGCCAAACTAATTGATTAGTATTGTTGATACAGTATAACGAAGGGCTTGTGTGGAAACATCCGAACCTTAGTATCGTTGAATTAAGAAATAGAAGTTGAAATGTTTATTCATGCCGCTGACATTGGGCCTAAATTCACCACCACTGGTTCGGCCCAATACGCCGGCGTAGCTATACGTCGAATTCACGTCCGGAGCGCACGTGGTTGAAGGTTTACCATAGGCATTCCACGCGAACATATGGTTTAATTCTGTCAGCGGCTGACAGTTTAACTTTGAACATTTGATTGCTCAAATATTTAATTTCAACACAGTTTGTGTCCAAATCTTAACAAGTTATGATATAATTCTTTCAAATGGTTAGTGAAAAGGCGTATTTTTTTTCATTTTGTGTGGGTGGGGCGTTGCTCAGGACTGTCAGTTGACTTAGTTAAGTCTTATTATTTTAAGTTGACATCCGCTATGTAGAGAATAAAATCAAATACATTCTGTTTCCTGTATTTCCAAAGAACCTTAGATACACACGATCATCTTGTACCTGGTTATATAGTTGGTCATTTATACTTTGTTCATTTGCATTATATGATGTGTATATATACACATACATTATACATCATAGTAATATGATTACATTAAATTAACCAAAGTATTTTGATTTATTGAGCGGCGACAGTTTAAGAGAACAACTGACTGCGAAAGTGCGATGGCGATTTATTGAGTGGATACCGGTACTCGTAATACGAAGTATACAAACGTTCAACTAACATGACTAATAGTATAGTCACAATCATTTGCAGTTCGTTTACGGCGCCATGTACGCAGATGCGTGCACGGCGCCGCGGCCACCCGGGCATCACACCCCTCCATATGCACGCTCACTCAACCACATCAGCTTTCCAAATAATTCGATGAAACATGGTAGAAGATATAAGGATTTATTACTTATACATTATTATCATTATTATTATCTGTTTCAGACCTCGAGCTGTTTATGTATTTGGACTATAATTCGAGAACTGGCGCCACACAAAACACGCTTGCAGTGCTATGACTGCGACTATTATGATGCTATGACCAAACACATATCTTCTGTCATGTCTGTCATGTAATTATTATTGTTTAAATTCTGTTTTTAGCAGTTTTCTTGAGGTTGTATGGCCTAATTATTCTTGATTTATTTTGTTTGTCTTGTTTAAACACTGTCGTGTATACGTAAATATATTAATTTTGTCAAGTTTTCTTTTTAGTAAAATGGTAAGATTTGTAAGATTTTATTTGTAAGATTTTATTCACTCTATCGACCCCCTTCCGGGGTATGAGAGTACAAACTTTTTTTTTTTTTTAACAATATACAACAATTCAAAAACAAAACATGCAACAACAATGTAACATAAACATATCTACAAATTCAGCCTTTCTGGGCAATTTACCCTTCTGCCACTTCGTGTCAATATTGGTGCTCTATTTCTCATATCATTAACGAGACAATCCTCATCAGAATATGTTTTCAAGCTAAATTTTGACATAATAACTCTAACAAAATATGCTAACTTCTTTAACTGGCAAGTATTAAGCGTATTAAAAAGTGATTTCATATACAAAGCACACGGAGTACAATCATACAGTTTCTTTGGTAAATACATTTGTCTTTCATTATTAAAAAATGGACAAATAAAAAGATAGTGATATTCATCACCAATGCCTTTTAAGGAGCATAAAGAACATTGCATTTCATCTACTACAGTGACATCAAATCTACTCTTGTTAACCGGAAGATTGTGTGTTCTACATCTAAATTTACACAAGGAAATTAAATCTTTTTGATATATGCTCTATTGTATGCTTGATTAGTTTATTTTGTTCTTGTTATGTATAAACAACGTCGTGTACACATAAATATAATTATGATCCATCGCCCCGTCACCAGTAGTGATGTACGATCGGCAAGGGTCATTGCAATTGTTTCAAATAAATATAAAAATTAGTTCTGATTACGCTTAATATGTTCAAGTATTCATTCATCGTATATATTGGTATAACATAATGAATACGATAATGTAACACCCGTTCCTTATTCTGTCAGGTTTGTTTTTGTTAAATTGTATGTATTGTGGTTAATTGGCAATACTCTACTCATTATGCCATATAGTTGACACGACTTCTCAATATTTATCATGATGATGATCTTGTACATTATCTCTCATCAAACTGTTTGGTCAGGATTAAGCACTGCTCACACACAATCTTCCTGTTCGATGCCATTCAAACATGGCAAAATGTCTTGAATACAGCGTTGGTCCTGAAGCGCTGGGCATCGTAGAAGGGATAGCATCGTTTGGGGTGAATTAAAATAATTACAAATTGACTTGGCCTTTTGCTGACATCAATGGTACAACAATAACGTTGTGGTATTGGTGGTGACAGTTGGAGCGCTGGTAGGTAGAGGTGGTAAAATTAGATAGTTCAGTTTCAGTTTTCAGTTTATTTCACATCCATAAAATCAACAATTTTACAATCAAATACAATTAAATAAATATACAAACTATTTACAACATGTAATGACAAAAGATATTGTACGATAGGATGCATGATTGTATCATTGTGTGACTGGAAATAGGCATAGGCCAAGATTTATTTATTTATTTTTTATTTATTTATTTATTTCACATATTTATACAGAGTAACCTGAATTCAGCATATACAAATAAAACAGTAATCAATAATCAATACAAATTAAAATCATACAAGTAAAAGCTGGTCTTCCACAGGGCTCTGTATTAAGATGTTACGTAATGCCTAGTGTAGACCTAATAGACGTGACGTGATCTCATTAGAAAATGACATTGATATGATTTGATGTAATATTCTCATTCATGTCCATCCAGTCGCGGTACAAAGTTTATAGAAACAAAATGGAAAGTCATACACTGCTATATGGTCTCTGCGCCATTATGGCTATCTTTATTTATTTACTTTCGCCGACGTAACAAAAAAATAAAAAAAACAGCATTCAAGTACTTTATATCTTTAAATAGAAACAGTTGCTTTCGAATTGCGGGACAGCACTGGACGGGGAAGGGGGCAGCGAGTGAGAAAGAATCCCCCAATATATAGAGAGGGTATACTTCACTCCCTTATAAGTAATATAATACTGTAATATAAATATTTATATAGCGCACTTCTCTAAACACGTACTCAAGGCGCAGACTACAAAACAATAGGTTTAGTCTCTCTTCAGAATTTAACATACTGTACTGTCAAATTTACAGTTATATTAGTAGCTTTACGTAAATAAAAAGCCTTTAAAGGGGTAGTTTAGTTTTGGTAGAGAGGGCGCTGCACATCACAATTTATTTGTGAGGTAATGAAAAACTGAGTGTCGAATTTGAGAGAACATGCAATTTTAATGGCAGAACAAACTTTATTTGGTCAAAATCGACCCAGAAACGGCTGAAATATCAATAAATATATCTGATCTTATAATTATTTGGGGCCCAAATAATTAGATGATATTTTAAAAAAAAAAAAAAAATGCTTGCACTTTTTCAAAAATTTTCAAAAGCGTTTTTTAAATAGTTGTTGATGATCTCACTATTTAATCATTATTTCAATAAAACATCACATGCATAATTTTGTATGAAAAATGGTTGAAACCAATGCCTTTTCAGAAAGCGCCCTCTTGTGTTTTAATGGCTCTTTTTGAATGATAACGGGCTTTTTTACTTAGTCGTCTGTAATTTTGTATACCTTTCGAGCATGGTGGAGTTATAACTATTAGTTTATAACGTTATTGTCCAGGTTTGGTTACTAAAGTTCAGCCTTACCAAAACTGTACTACCCCTTTAATACATGCTTCTGGAAAGTTTCCAGGTATACTGAACATTACGAACGTCATTTGGTAACTTATTCCAAAGGACAGGCCCTGTCCTTTGGAATAAGTTACCAAGTGACGTTCGTACGTGCTCCTGCCCCCCACCCCCACCCTCACCCCCTCTCACATGCATTTACTAGAACTTCCTCTGGTTATGATGTAGAGAAGATCGCCGCTATATACTCAAGAAATCTAACATCGATTTGTCGCCCCAAGTGGTCGTGGGATTTAGCGGGATTACGTCGGCCTAGAAGTTCAAGGAGCTTGCAAGACTTGTTCGACCGGTACGACGAGACGTGCACAATGGGACAAACTTATTTATTTAACATGTTCCTTGCTAGGATGTACAATCCCCAAAAAGAGTTAATAATGCAGGGCACACCATGCAGGTTCTTGTATACAATGACCAATGGGTTAATATAGAGTTGAGGCCGCAGCCCATGATGAGTCTACCAATGGGGAAATTCTCTTGATTTCGGGGACGATGGGGCAAACAAATATTATACTGATCTCCAGCATGTACAGATGTTAGTTTGGTGGGGGCGGGCGGCTAGGACAAGACCAAAGGACCGCTGGCGATTTTAGAGGGCTTAGGTGGCAACCATAACGCTCACCAATAAGATGACGACTCGATGATAAACGTGACTACGAAGGGACGTGACTAGGGATGATTTGTGTGTGCTCAATGGGAAGAAAGATCTCCATAATATAGATTTTCCCGTCCAGATGTGTTTAGCAAATTTACTGGTACCGACGAATTTGAATTGAAATCGACGAAAATGCGTGACGAACGACTATTAAATTGAATGGACTTTTTGTGAAGCTGATCGACAATAGACGAAATTGAAGTTGGCATTGGCACATTCTCGACTTCTCGGGACGAAATGAAAGTACAAATTTATAAAAATTGAATGAAAAAAGTGTTAAAATGGACGGGGAAACCAATACCCAGGGGGCAAACACCCATTTTTTAGGTTTTCAGCTTTTGCCTGTTGTAAAAGGTTGGCCACCAGAAATTACTTCTAGGACCTTCTAGGATCACAACCTAGGTGGACAACCTCGCGAACTAGCTACTGGAAGTCCACAGAATTAGTTTCAAGAAAACCACACCTAATGCACTAAATAGTGTGTTTTAGCCTTGGGGGTCATGAATACCCAGTCACACATCTTGCACAATTACACCACAATGCACAGCTTATTAGAGATTGTTTTTTCATGAAGGTCGTCCCTAAGGTCCTGCGCATCGTTTGATACCAAATGTGAGCATATTGCATTTTTGGTTACTATGTCACATGTCGTTACATCGTGATGTGTCACACATAGACGTGAAATTTCGAATATAGCGCTTATGTATGAAATTCAAATAACTCTTTTAAGAGTTAATAATAGGCTGTATCTTAATCTTTAAATACTTAAATCGATTTTAAATACCTATAAAGAGCATCATACAAAGACACCAATTATGTAATTAATAATTCAATACAAAACAAAGCCAATAAAAAAAAATACATAAGAATATGAGTTGTAAATGTATTAATTTATTTAGATTGCGATAAAATGATACAAAATCCATCTGAAACATCATAACTTTTCATCATTTGAATCAGATACAGAGGTGTGTGTGTGTGTGAGTGTGTGTGTATGTCTGTGTGTGTGTATTTATGTGGGGGGAGGGGAGGTGGATTATAAGCGAGGACTATACTCACCCTGAATGGACGAAGTGTAAGTGAAGGCTTACAGACAAGTTTAAAGCAGAGTCTCTTACTAGATCTTATAAAGGAGGTACATTATGAAGCTTGGAAGGGGGTACTGTTGTTAATGATTGACCTATAGAAGTGGCGTATAGGGCCTTCTAGATAGGAACACAAATGTGTGCAAAACCTTGTTGACTATCTGCTGAAAGTCCACGTCAAGCGTAAACTGAAAAAGAACACGTCTACACCAAACTGTAGTCGAGGTCATGACAGCCCTGGAAACCAAACCGTACACAGCAACACCACTTTCCTTCAGGAACATATCAAATGTGCAGTGTTCCGGTAAAAAAAACCTCACCAACGTGAAAAGGGGTGTTTGAACATTGAAGGCACTGTAACAGGGTTCTTTTCCAGTGAGAAGAAGAAAACAAGACTTATGACGCTCAACACCTTGTACACCCTAACAAGATAAATTTCAAGAAGAAAAGAGGAAAACAGCCGCAATGCAGGCAAGAGCAATGAAGTTCTGCGCATGACTATGATTTTTGCTACTGGTAGACAGCTTGAGATATATGACTTCATGAACAAGCATGGGTTCAGTGATATATTTCACCTACTCTGTTCAAGGAACCCGGCAATATGTGAAGTGGTAGGAAGACTGGTTTCCTCTTCGTGCCAAACCAAATTTTTCTGATTTGCCTTCGGATAACAGAAAGAACAGCAGTGGTCCTTTCATAAAGGTGAAACATTTTAAGCAATTCCAAAGTATGGAACCGCTTTCTTCATGTATAGGAACAGCTATTATGGCACCCATCAACATGATTATTGTCTTGCCCAGGCTTGCTGTGTAGTTGACATAGAACTTCCATCACTGAGGGACTATCCAAACTCTATACATGATGGAATGTTTGGCTTGGGAATGTGCGCATTCTTATCAATGATGACGCTCGTTTGAGACAAAGGAGAAAAGAGTCCTCACTAGGAGGCAGTAGCTTCAAGAGAGCTGACTCGTTGTTCAAAAACTGTTAAGCTCTCAAATATCCCAGATCGGAATCCTTAAACTGGTCTGCTTTGGTGATGTACACATCCATTGCAAGTTCTTGTGTTCAGGGAATAATGTCATCTGTTAAAGCATTGGCAGGTTTTTTTTACCAGCAGTGTCGATATGTGCCGATTCTGGGCTGTCCTCACCCACAGCTGTGAGAGATCAGTGAGACTTGCTTGCGACATCCGTGTCATTGGCATGAATAACTACTCTGTCGACTCTGTGAATTCTGTTGTAGAATGTATAAAGTAAGACCCTTGTAACAGCCTCTTCATGCCTGTTGTGTAGATCCAAGCCGACAGGAACCTCCATAGCAGACCCCACTGTGAGAACAATACTCTTTTATTTCTATCTACCACCAATGTGCAGATGGCTTTGACCAAGCTAAGGTTCAAGCTGTCCATAATCTCACCACCTTTCACAGAGTAAGCTCAAAATGTTTGTTTTGGTATCTTGATATAGTGAAAACTCATGTGGATCAGGAGCTGCACGTTTCCCACTGACTTCATAGACTTTGGCTCATTTTGTATTGGGCACACCTCTGTTCCTGTTCAGCAGACTTCAGGCTGGCCTAACTGTACATGTATAATCAACACAGGTGTATGATATCAGTACAGAAAGGAAACTCTTTCCAGCAATAGATTTGCGTGCCATTTAGTGACTGTTTCAAATGCTTCACCTTTATGAGATGGCCAGTGACATATGGCGCACATTGCATTAACAATCACTGTACTTTTACAGTTTGGTTGACATTGACTTTGACTACAACCTCTTCAATAATAATAATGAAATATTTCTATATAGCGCATAACACATAAGCAAAATTGCATGTCTCTTTATCCCTGATGACACGATTCTGACCAGATGATATATGGTGTGGATGAATGGAGATGCAGAATAGAGGGAGCATACGTTTCAGATGGCTGCCTGTAGTGGGTTTTTTTGTAGATGCTTTTCAAGTTTCGCTTCATGTGGACTTCCAGCAGCTAGTCCAACTATAGGTTGTGTTTCTAGAACGGTCATATGAGACATGTATGTGGGCCAATCTTTAACATAATATATCTTTAACGATATATCTCCTTTAGACCTAGAATGAAAATTGCCCTCATGTAAGCCTACAGACACACTACAGACACACCAAACTGGGTGGGTAGACCTCGATTATAATTATGTTTGGAGTCCATTGCTGAAAGGCTGGTCTTTTGAACACCCCCTTCCCTCCTTCCCCCATTCACGGGATAAGCATTATGTAATTTTGTGGATATATTTTGTATCATTTGATTATAGTAATTCAACCACATCTAAACAAATTATATGCTTAGTTTCATTATATAATACTCTAAATAGATATCTGAAACGCGAATTACATGTTTAAAGATCGAAATATAGCCTATTTTTCAGTTTTAAGAATTTAGTTAGCTGTTTATACATACGCGTTGTATACGAATTTCACGTCCGTATGTGATGTATCACGTTGTAACGACGTGTGACGCAGTAACCAAAGGTGCAATATGCTCAAATTTGGTATCAAACGATGCGCAGGACTTTAGGAAAGACCTCCATTATAAAAACAATCTGGAATCAGGAGTGCATTGTGGTGTAATTGTGCAAGATGTGTGACTGGGTACTCATGACCCCTAAGGCTAAAACACACTATTTAGTGTATTATATGTGTGATTTTCTTGAAACTCATCCAGTGGACTTCCAGTAGCTAGTTCGCGAGGTTGTCCACCTAGGTTGTGATCCTAGAGGGTCCTAGAAGCCATTTCTGGTGACCAACCTTTTACAACAGGCAAAAGCTGCTAAACCCCCTTTGCCCCCTGGGTACAATAGTTTGACGGGGCGGGATGCTAAGACAAGACCGAAGAACCTTTAGCGAGTTGAGGTTTATATAAGGGGGCATCTAAAGATATTCTGATGATGTGATAACTAGGATCGTGACTGAAATTCAGTCATTCTTTTTTATCATAAGACCCCCCTTTTCGATTGATACGGCATGCTCAATGGGAAGGATACTGATCTCCATTATAGTTTGGTGGGGTGGGGCTATGCAGGCCTGGCGGCAAGACCAAGACCAAAGAACCGTTGGCGATTTGGGGGTTTATACAACTACAAGGCATCCATCATGCTTATAATGTCATGATGACTGCTTGTGGAACGTGACCGAAATGTATCTTTTTTTTTTGTTTACCATGCCGTAAGACCCATTTTTTTTTTTTTAGCGATATACCCTGCTCAATATGAGGATTTCTTGCTTGGCAGGCGGGACGACATGGAAAAGATCCAAGAACCGTTAGCAATTCGGGGCTTAATCGTGCACCAACAATAGTTATGAATAATTATGAAGATGATGACGATGATGATAATGATGACGAAGATGATGATGATAGCGGTGATGATGATGATGACGACGATGATGATGACGACGATGAGGACGATGAGGACGACGAGGACGATGATAATGATGATGACGGTGATGATGACGACGATGAGAATGATGAGGATGATGATGATGACGATGATGATAATGATGACGATGATGGCGATTTTGATAATGATGATGATGATGACGATGATGACGACGTCAAATAATAAGGAACGTAACTTTAATTATGTGTATTATATTTTCCTGTTAAGAAAAATTTACCATTTGCAACTTACAGAGGTATAATAATACCGTCCAACCACGACAAAGCGAGAAAAAAAATTAGTAATTTTATATTGTTCTGATTAAAAAGAAAGTAGATTGCTAGGCATACTTGTTTTTTGTTAATTAAATATAATCCTTACAAATAATAAAGACTCGAATATGACAGGGAAGCATAACATACAAATATTCAATCAAGTTTTCAATATATATAAATAGTTGTTGGCGCATGAGATAGAAACAAAATTGAAAACAATTGAATTGTTTTAGTCAAAAATTTGTTATAATATTACGCCTTCATTTTCGAAAAAATACTATTTTTCCTTTTAAAACGACATTGCTTGGTCCTTAACGATCATGTTTTCAATTCTGTTGTTTTCTCTGCTTTTCATTATGTCATATTTTATAAAAAAAAGAGTGTAAGAATACAATGCTTTGTGAAGTTGTGAACGCGTACAATCACGATCTAGCGATTGATTTGTGACACACTTCGTCACGCAAGGCTGAAAATGAAGATGGCGGTTTGATAAACTACATTTCGAAGAAGAATTCCAAACCATTTGTCGGACTTCATAGCTCGATAGATTTATTGCCCACTTGTTGTCAATAATTTTAATATTATGCCTTGCAGTTGGTAAAAATTGATAACCACTTGACTATCGAATTTCAAATTACTGTGTTTAATAAAAAATGTGTTTACAATTAAATGCATAAACTACATGAAAACATTGATGATAGGGGCGAGTCAGATTTTAAAGGAAAGCCAAGTTCTGGTGGGAACGAACTTTCATTTTCTGAAACTTGGATTTTATAATTGAAAAATAAGAATCATCGATCTATATCTTGCTTAAATGATAGATGAAAATCGTAACGGCACATTAAACATATTAGAAGGCTGTATTTAGGACATTGAATATCCAACCCCCTTTTTTCAACAAAATGAATGATCAAAATCGATTTAAAAGCCACTTGGTAGATTTGCAAATTTCGCAAATGTTTAGGATTTATGAATATTAATGAAAGCAAATTATTGTTCTTTTTTGCAACAAATACACAGAATGCGTAATATGGCAAAACATTAGACCGAACAATCAGTCTCTCTATTCCGTTCGTTGTTTCACTCATCAGGGTTGGTAGTATGACGTCATATTATCAAAGAGAACCCCACAGTGAGTTGGTTATTTCTGACTAGCCAAACAAATCATGTTGCCGCCCAAGCATTTGCGTCGACAACGTGTTGGTCTCATCGATATTTTTTTATATCGATGGTTGGTCTCCATTTTGCGCGTCAGCGTCCGTTTTGAAGTTGGACTGGCGCCCGCTAGCGGCGACCCAAGTGCAGTGGATTGTGGTCCCTGGTGATTATGGGTCGCTGACAAAACTAAGAACCTCAACAATCTTAGGAACAGTTTTTGATTTTGATTTATCAACTCGTGTCATGGGGGAGTGACTGGGGTCACTAAGAAACTGGCTGACCTTCATCAAAATGTCGAGAAGCAGAATTGAAGGAATTCGTGAGTGAGAAAAGGTGTCGGTCGACCTGTCACGAATGAGTTGTTATATGTATGATTTTGGTTTGTCCGAGAACTGTTACCAACAAATATGGTGAACAAGTTTGAACGACATTTTCGTGTGTGGAAAAAGAGCTCTATATATCGGGTTCACGACACAACGTTTGACAATCAGCAAGAAATTGCAGGTTAATGACTTCAAGAATCATGCCCTTCTATGTAAGGCCCTATCAGGGTACAACATCATGACTTCATTATCATCATCATCATCTATCTACATCTTCATCTTCATCTTCATCTTCATCATCATCATCATCATCATCATCATCATCATCATCATCATCATCATCATCATCATCATCATCATCATCATCATCATCTTCATCTTCATCATCATCATCATCCTCATAATCTGGTAGTCGTCATCATCTTTATTTACTTATTGTTACCAACGTTCTTCTACTTCTCTTGCTGTAACCTCCTCCTTCTCATTTTCCATAGATATCTTCTCCTTATCTTTTGCTTCTTCCTCTTCCAAATCATCTTCCTCCTCCTCCTGCTACCACTCGCCTCTTCTCCCCATCTCATCTTTATTCACTCCTCCTCCCCCTGGTGATCTGGTCTAGCGGGCAGAGCTCTGCTCCCCGCACTAATCGCCCCGGATTCGTACCATGGCTGCGTCTCTCGGATGGTGACGATAAAGGGCGGTCCAAGACGTAAATAATCACAATTAGTTAAACACGTGTATGAAAACTAAATAACCAACCAACCCCTTTCCCTTCTCCTGTTCCTCCTCCTCCTCCCTTCTCTTCTCTTCTCCTTTTCAGGTCGATGACTTTTGGGCGGAGGACCATCGATGAAGGCCATCACGGGGACTGGTCAGTGACATGTATTGCATGCAGCTGCTCACGATCATGTTTATGGGCGTGTGAAAGAGCGGGTGTATACAGACCCCTAACCTTGCATCCATAATTAATGTATTCTAATGGTTTCCAAAACTATAATTGTCGACAAAAGATGAAAGGATTAAGAAAGCGACGGAAACAAAAGTTTTCCTATTTCTAAGTTTTCGTTTAAATTTTTTTATTTAACCTACATTTGTACCTTCGCCACCACTACTATTATTAGAGCCATCATCAACATCGTTGTCATTATCATGATCACCATTATCACATCGTCATCATTCGTCATCATAGTCATCATCTCTACTACCACCACCACCACCACCACCACCACCATCATCATCATCATCATCACCATTAATACCACCAACAAGATCATCATCATCATCATCATCATCACCATCATCTACTACCAACATCATCGTCATCATCCTCATTTGTATCATCATCATCATCATCATCATCATCATCATCATCATCATCATCATCATCATCAGCAGCAGCAGCAGCAGCAGCAGCAGCAGCAGCAGCAGCAGCAGCAGCAGCACCAGCATCATCAGCATCAGCACTATACCACCACCACCCAAATTCCCCAAATTATCATTTAGAGCTCACTCTCACTTCTTCCGTTTTGTTTAGTCGATCTTCTTCTCGTCGTTTAGTTTCTCTTCTCCCTCCTCCTCCGCATCCCGTTCGACTACTTCACGAAGTTCTCACTCAAAGTCTGTGATGTTTCGATGAAAAAAGGGAGGTGCTTTAAATCACCTGAACGAAGCTAGTGGCCGCATCTTGCCGAGGGTGATGACGCAAAAATGTTCCCAAATAGGCATTTATAGCAGTTGATTAATTGGGTCGTAAACACCGGGGGTCACAGCCCAGCTATATGCCATTCATGCCTAGTTTCATTCTTTTCTTTGATTGTGTTTTTTGTTTTATATTTAATTCCAAGTTCTGTTTTACAACTGAAGGGCATTGACTCGGAATGGCGGAAAGGCGAAGACGACAACGACATATTTATGTCGCGCCAATTTTTCCGAATCCCTTTTTTTTTCTTTCTTCAAAAATCAAATCTGATTAGTATCACCTTCATTAATTTTCTTTCCAAGGCTTTCATCATCATCATCGTCATCGTCGTCAAAGAAAGATATGATTTAAATAAAATATATTTTATTCCAGCCAAGGTCTGCAATTATTTTGTCCTTCGATTCGGTACGTGCACCCGGTCATGCGTCCCATTGTAAATCAAGCAAAAAGTCTGATCAGATCATCGACCCCTGTGTATAATTGGTAGACGTAGACAGGTGGTAGCAATAGCCGCCCATCCCCCACATACTCAATTTGATGTTCTTGTTTACCTGTTGAAGAGCTGTATTCGTTTTTTTTTAAATTTATAATTTATGTACAGGTACGGAATAGATATCAATATATCATATCACTTTCATTGAACATAAATCGGTGCTTGTTTCAGAGAACGTGTTTATTGCATAACATTGAAGTATTGTATTACGATGTAAAATGTTCATTGCTTTTGTTACAGCTTTCATTGCCCGATAAAAGGTAATGAGATTAGAAATACACATGCACATACTCACACTTATTCTTGTTTACCTGTTGAAGAGCTTTACTCGTTTAAAAAAAAAAAAAAAAAACTATGTACAGGTATGGAATCGATATCAAGATATCACTTTCATTGAACATAAATCAATGCTCGGTTCAAAGAACACATGATTGTATACTGTTATATTGAAGGATTGTATTACCATAGGCATAATCAGTGCCATTGACAATCAGTGCCAATCAGTAGCGTTGACAAGAAAACATTTAGAAATACACATGCACATAATCACACTTATAATCAATTTGATGTTCTTGTTTACCTGTTGATGAGCTTTTCTCGTTTTTATAATTTATGTACAGGTATGCAATCGATATCGAGATATCACTTTCGTTAAACGCAAATCAATGATTGATTCAAAGTAATACGAACATGACTACTGTTACATCGAAGGATTTTCTTACAAATTATGATGTTTATTGTTTTGTTACAATAATGCGATTAGAAATACCCATGCACATAACCGCACTTAAAGGGAGGCCTGTAAAGTGTTAGATATTGCCCAAAATGACATTTGAGACTGCAGCCCTATACCAAAATCATTATTAGATATGTCTGAATGATGTGTAAAAGTTTCATTGAAAAAGAACACTGCTTTCCTGGTTAAAAAGCGAAAATATGCGTCAGCTTTTACAACGGACGTTTATGAGGTTTATGACCGTTCATTAACGCTTTTGAGCTGAATGATAGATATCGTCATACTAAAGGGGCATTTGAAAAAATCTAACCCTATTTTATTCTTCTCTTACCATAAGCTAAACAACACGGTAGAAGAGAAACGAGGAAGCTCCAAGTTATTTTCGTGGAGTTCGACACTTTACAGGCATCCCTTTAATCAATTTGATGTTCTTATTTACCTGAGAAGCTTTACTCGTTTTTATATAAGTCAAAATTAATACAGGTATGGAAGGGATACCAAGAAATCATTTTCATTGAACATAAATCAATGCTTCATTAAGAACATGGCTACTGTAACATTAAAGGATTGTATTACAATGTCTAATGTTCATTGCTTTTGTTACAGCTTTCAATGCTCGATAAAAAGTAATGTGATTAGAAATGCAAATTATATGCACATAATTACACTTATAATCAATTTGATGTTCTTGTTTACCTGTTGAGGAGCTTTACTCGTTTTTAAAATAATTTATGTACAGGTATGGAATCGATATCGAGACATCACTTTCGTTAAACGTATTAAATCAATGATTGATTTCAAAGAACATGACGTCCCACTACTGTAATATTGAAGGATTGTATTACAATGTTTATTGCTTTTGTTACATCTTTCATTACCGGATAAAAAGTAATGGGATTAATACATATATGGTCGATTCCAACGAAAAGTGTACACGGCCAGATTTTTAGGTTCGAATTTCAAACTGCTTTGATTTTTTAATCCTTTTGCACATGTTAAGTAGACATGTCAACCATAACTAGAAAAAAAGTGCCATCACTAATCTCTCCGAACGGCCAGGTAATGGCCTTGAGAAGTTAATGGTACATTTCCTAACGTTGCCTACGAATGCAGATGAATTACTTTAAAAATGTGATAATGGAACTCCAAATCAATCTGCTTCATGCAAACATTTGCTTTTATTTCATCTATAAGATGCTAATCATGGAATAAATTCACATATTGTGTTTTAAACATCACTCTGTTATACATTTTCAAGTTTGAATGTTTTATTAGTGTGTTGAGATTTTCCTGTCTTAAAAACATGAGGTTGTATCACTTTTCATAATCTCTTTAATAATATGTGAATCAGAATTATTTTCCACTATCTTAAAGAGTGGGAAATACCCTTTCCAAAAATATCAAATTTAGGTTTGTGCGCAAAAATATGACACATATACAATGTACGTGAAAAATAAGTATTCGTAGGCAACATGTAATTTACTTTATACGTAGGTAACAAAAACCTTTTATTCACAGTGACTGTCACGAAATATGGGGGTCCCTTGTCAGTTCTAAGTGAGATACGATCATACAAATGTGCTTACAATCAATTGGGTGTAAAAATACTTCTTAAACATTTACACTGACACCATAAGTGGTGTCCTCAAAACAAAATATATATTCAATGTGAACATTTGGACATTTAAACCTGACTATAGATTTGAATTCCTAATGTTGATCGATAGTATCCACATCATTGATATTGCAAACATTATGTAAGAAAATGTTTAATCTGGAATTTCTAGGGATACGATACATTTGGGTAATACAGAAACGAATATTATAGTTTGTTCGTAGGTAACATTATTTTGTTCATATATCAAAAGATACATGTAGTAGGCAAAGTTAATTACTGTATTTTGACTATACGAAAAACAACTTGTATACCTATGGTCTGTAAATATATACTGTTCCTGACATAGCTATAAAAACACGAATTTGAGAAAGAGAGGGCATATATTTGTTTTGATATTTGGGTGAATCACTGTATATAATGTGTACATCAGCGTGCACATAAAATGGCAAACATACATTTGAAACGATTGCTCAAACGATGAGTGGTAATATATTATCTGTTTGATAAATGCAATAAAGGATCATTTGAGATTTCTAAAAAACAGTTCATACAGCGCTCTTATCATGTTCTTAAAGGGTTGAATATTTATGAAACACATTGGCCAATCCTGCATATCCCAACATCTTACTTAGTTTGATTCGAACCCTCCAATTTAATTGGAATGTTTCTAAGATTAACTCGTATTGTTTCCAGTTTTGTGTCTTACAGTATATTATTGTATTGTGCTAAAATATAAGGTTAATCTTATTATGTGCTACATTTATCAAGAATATTATAAACGAAGTTATTCTTGGAGATGTATGTGTACATTATGTAATGCTGCAATAATATTAATACAATCAAACGGCAGCATATGAAAACATCACAGCACGGCATCATCATTGTTTTCAATTACGTTATTTTACTTTTTAACAACAAAAATGGCCGTTAAATAAATCTTTATAGCAATCATAACCTGTTTAACAGTATCAATATTTCAGTGTACATGCTCTTGTTATATGTGATATAAATATTAAATAAAGAAAATGCTAATAAGTTGTATCATCTTATAGATGATATAACAAAAAATAATCGAATTTTCTATCTACCCAAGATACAAAAAGTATATATCTGAGGTAATGGGAGAACGGTTGGGATAAGGTACATGTATAGCTTGAAGTTAGGCGAAACATATTGATTGTTTTTCAATTCAAATTTTCGGAGGGGGTAAGAGTGTATTGTGAGATAAATAATTTAACAAAATTGAGCCAATGTATTACATGAAGCGCCATTTTATACATATCATTCTTACCATCTTTATATAGTATATTAAGACATCAAATGGTGTGTTCTTCGGTATTTTACCCACTTTATAAAGAGCCATATCTGATTCAATCTCTCGTGTGATTGGAATACGAATGAAAGTAATCGATTACGTCGACTTATCATGTGGTTTATATACAACTGTTCGTGCATACGTCAAAGTAGATACCATGTACACAGACTCCATGATATATGTTTTTACAAGGAAAATTTCATAGACAAAAATACCAAAATGCAATTCGAACAACCGCAATTGCTTTTTTGGGTCGAATGGGTTGATCATCTTGATGCAGATAGTGGGCCATCAGATGCATGTGGTTTTTAAACACTTTTTTTGTATTAACCGATTAAAAAAATCAATGATGACATCATTATTTTTGTGTATTCGGAACTTTGTAAACAAAATAAATCATATTTTCAGTCGAAACTCTAGATGATGATAGCATCTGGTCGGATTTAGAAAGCGCACACTTATCAGGTTGATTGTGACATACAAATGGGCTTTAATATCCGAAAGTTTACTTTTTCTTGTTACCTACGAGTACATTTTACCTACGAATACAGAGTGTCCCCATGATAAAATGCCACATTAATGTTCTTATTAAAGCATTGACTATCGTTATTTTGATTTTAATATATTGCCAAAGGATGCCTTCGAATCATACACATACATTCATTTATTAATATGATGATTACGCTTTTTTAACAAGGAGGAGAAGATCGTTTAATGTTAAATGAGGCAAAAAAAGTAACTTTTTTAACCTGGTGTGCTCGTAATCTAAATGCCCCAAAAATATGAACATTATAACGCATGAAAAGGAAATTAGTTTCATACCATAACACGCTCATTTTCTTCAAAAAGCCAAAATATCTACGTGATTTTGCCGTTTGAAATAATGTCAGTGCAGGAATCAAACTCCCTATGTCATGTTTGTATTCGTAAGTAACGTTTAATTTGTTAAAAGTTACTTACGAATGCAACACATTTTGTTGAATATCTCCTAAAATCATTATTTGAAAACGATAAATCCTTGCACATATTAGCGTTATGCTATATTCCATCTGTTACTAAGTTATCTCTCACTAATCTACATACATATTGAAGCTACGACATGATGAAGTGTATACGTATGTAATGCCATTTTTTTAACCAAACGGGCCTTTTCAGCTTTTGACATTTCTGACGGCTATACAATAAAAACACTAGGATTTTTGATAATGCATTTCAATAGCAGACACATGAGGGTTTAAGTTGAGCACACATTTTCAATCGTGTGATGAATTTTTCAATAAGGTTATGAGTGCTAAAAAATGTATTCGTAGGCAACGCTTAAAATTTACCACTAGGTAAAAAATCACCAAAAATCACATGATTGCCAGTTAGTTACAAAAACTCATATAATGAGTCCTGACATATGCAACAACTTCCCATGTAAAAATAAACCAATTCGTATCAAGTCTTCATTCTAAGATTTTAACCGCTCAAAAAAACGTTAAGAGATTTTTTTCAAAAGTGGTCAAAAATAGCATGTTTTTTGTTCCTGTAGAAAAAAATATAAATGCAATGGTCACAAATTTTGTATGGCGCGAAAGGTCTTGCCAAGATGCATCTGCTCAAAGAAAAATCGAGATTGTAGGACCTTTAAAAAAAAAAAAAATAGGTCTGAACATGCCGTGTACACTTTTCGTTGGAATCGACCATATAGGTACATAATCGCATATAATCAATTTGATGTTTTTATTTACCTGAGGAGCTTTACTCGTTTTTATATAAATAAAATACAGGTATGGAATGGATATCAAGATATCAGTTTCATTGAACATAAATCAATGCCTCATTCAAAGAACGTGGCTACTGTATAAACATTAAAGGATTGTATTATGCAAAGTATTATGTTATTAAATGTCGTTGTTACAACTTAGATAAAGGCGCATTTAAAAAACGATATACGCAGTCACATTTGATCAGGGCTCTCATAAAGTGATAGACAATAATTTTTATAATTTGAGAATATTGTATACAACAATGACATGATGTTGAATCAATAGGTATTACCATGCTTATACATATTCACATTCGCGTTTTTTCCATGAAGAGTAAACTTTTTGTTTTACACAGGTATTTAATACATATTTTATATACACAATACGTTGATTATTATTATCAGGGCTTGAGTCAGAGGAAATTTAGAATAAATATTGGAGTATATTATTACAATATATATTTTATTTGCTCGTTTTTCAAGTATTATTTATTTCAATGTTTGTATTATATTCTTTATTAACATGACCATAGTATTACATGTACACTCGTACGCAATCACACTTGATCATAATGCGTATCATTATACGAACAAACATACATAAAACATAAACAAAACATGAGTGGGACTTTAAGATGGCCACTCGGACGCGTCAGCTATTCACACAGTAACATAATATATAACGTTTTAATCCACAGGTTTAATCCTTCCAGATATTCAAACACAGAGATCAGTGGTGAACACACCTGTCCGGAGTCAGCCATGATCTGCTGTGAAAGCACCTCGTGGCGACATTGGATTGGGGGAGCTAGGAGGCGAGGCGACAAACAGCAACCGGCCAATCCTGTATATTTTTTCGTTTGACAATTTCAATGGCGTGACAATATGGCCGCTCGATGACGTAAGTTTATACAAGGTTATGATCCTTCTAGCTCTTGTTCTACAGAGATCAATCATGGGGTTTGTAAGATGGCGCCAGCTTATCATACACAAATACAAGTAGAAATTTTAATCCATCCACATATTAAACAATACATATCAGTGGTGAACACACCTGTCTGAAGTAAACGGTTATATCCCGTCGTGATTTGTTGTAGAATCACCTCGTGGCGACAACGGGGAGGTGGCGAGACGTCAAACAACATCGACAAAGATAATGGCGATCCTTAATAATTTTATGTTTGACGATATCGGGGGCGTGGCAAGATGGCCGCACAATGAAGCTCTTATGGAAGGTTTTTGTCTTTATTGATTTTCTTACATATTCAGAGATCAGTCATGGGGTTTTCTAAGATGGCCACACATATGCATCAGCTCTTCATACAGATAATAATAATGCTCATAGTAGAACGTTTAATCCATCCATATATTCCAAAATAGATATCGGTGGTGATCACACCTGTCTGAAGTAAGCGGCTATAATCCCACCGTGATTTGTTGTAAAAGCACCTCGTGGCGACACCACGGACCTGGCTGGCGAGGCGACAAACAACAAGCTATGAAGATATGGCGATCCTGTCGAAGCATGACTTCTATGGTTGTACCATGGACTCTTCTACCTGTGAATTTGTGATGCATGGGGGAAAAGGAAAATGTACAAGGTACCAGTTAATAAAGACAGTGGCTGATATTCATAAAACGTATAATAGTGAAAAATATTAATTTCCTATATATTTGATTCAATATAAAATATTTCCATTATAATTAAGAAAAAGTGTTCAAAACGCTTATACATACATGTATTAGGGATCATACGTGGGATTGATTTTATGATAACTCGGGGAAAATACAAAGAATATTACTTATTTTATCCCAACAATAATTATACATAAACAACCACAAAAATTATGATGAATAAAAAAACATCACGATCATATAACTTTGGTGGCGATGTGCATATAACATGCAGAAGGTGCATGGTGGTGGCGCTGTATGCTGACGGGATCCTACGACGGTGTTGTTGAATAAAACAGACATACGAATCATAACGAATATACAGAAACAACCACATAATTATATTTATATAAACATCAGGATAATGATACAGAGGAGCTTCCGTCATATGTTTGTGGCAGTGTGCAATAACATCATGAACATACGGCAGGTGTCGATATTATGCTGGCGGGATAATCGTAATGGCGTCACATTAATGCTCATTTTGTTCATTAAATCTAAGAACATGTTTTTTAAATAAAGCAAACAAACGAATACGTATACGTAATCAACAAAACATGAATAAACATCATGACCACATTCTTGTTTGTAGCGGCGTGCATAAAATGGACAAGGTGGTGGCGGTTTTATGGTGACGGGATACCAGGCAGAAAGGAATGTCGTCACATTATTATGTTCATTGTGTTCTGCTGTTTAAAAAGAACAAACATACGAACATACATAAACAACCACATATTATAAATAAACACATATAAACACCGCACATACAGGGGAACTTTCAATTTCCTCATGTCTGTGCATGGCGGTGTGCATAACACACAGATTGACGAGATAATCGTAATGTCGTCACATTGATATACTCATTATGGTTCATTGTATCTAAGCGAGTGTTGTTTGAATAGCACACACGTATGAATAATAATACATGAATGACAACCACACATGATGAATTTTCCACCATGTATGTTGTTGTCAGATACGGTGTGCATAACATACAGAAGATGGAAGCGATATTATGCTGAGTATAGATGACCGTGATGCATCGTCCATTAAAAACATTCAACGTCCATTTATCGCTACATTTATCATCAGCCAATTGTTTTAACGACCTCCTCCATCACCAAGGAAGCAACATCAGAACCTAAAAGCGCTTTCTTTCAGGTGACTAAAATTGGACCCAACCCCCCCCCCCCCCCCTCCCCTCCTCAAAAAAGAAAAAAATATCGACCGTTAAAATGAAGGCCATAAACTGCCCGTTGCCAACGCAACAACATGCAACATCATGCAGTGAGAAGACGTTTTCCTTCAAGAAGCGACAGGATAGCACATAAATCGACTATAGTGCATGTAATATTGCAAAGCAGACGGTCATAAAAGGAACTATACCTTACCTGTGTCTGTATTATAACGCAACAACATCGAACATTTCATTCTCATAGTCGAAGTGAAAATGATTTCTTTTAGAGAGCATAATTATAATGAAATGAAGACCGACTACTGTATATAATGTACAAAACAGACGACAGTAAAATATAAATTATATCTTCCCCCTCTTTTTGCCTTGTTTTTGTTTATATGATTTCCAAACAAACCGTCCTGGGGAACACCTTCCCATAAAATGTTTTTTTTTTTTAGGTTCCACGCTCCAATTTTTTCTATATGTTTTCTTATCAACATGGTCTGTAAGAATGTACTTATTTTCATGACTATCTTAGAGAAAATATGTTGAATATGTAGGATATAAATTAAATGTTCTTTTCATTATTTTCTATGCGTTGGCATTCAAATCAATTGACCGTTGTTATTGAAAATAAGAACACTGTAAATTGTGCAACGTATTGCACGGTAAAAACTATTAAAGGGGTAGTTTAGTTTTGGTAGAGAGGGCGCTGCACATCACAATTTTTGTTGAGGTAATGAAAAACTGAGTGTCGAATTTGAAAGAACATGCAATTTTAATGGCAGAATAAACTTAATTTGTTCAAAATCGACCCAGAAACGGCTGAAATATCAATAAATATATCTGACCTTATAATTATTTGGGGCCCAAATAATTAACTGATTAAAATTTTTTTTTGTTTAAATGCTTGCACTTTTTCAAAAATATTCAAAAGCGTTTTTTAAATAGTTGTTGATGATCTATCTATCTAATCGTTGTTTCAATAAAACATCACATGCATAATTTTGTATGAAAAATGGTTGAAACCAATGCCTTTTTAGAAAGCGCCCTCTTGTGTTTTAATGGCTCTTTTTGAATGATAACAGGCTTTTTACTTAGTCGTTTGTAATTTTATATACCGTTCGAGCATGGTGGAGTTATAACTATTAATTTATAATGTTACTGTCCAGGTTTGGTTACTAAAGTTCAGCCTTACCAAAACTGTACTACCCCTTTAAATTGACACCACTCAAAAATACTTAAATCAAAAGATGCATTTCTGTAAAAACAAAATAACACAATACACAAATATAAACATAAAATATTACAATGTATTACACAATAATTGGGTCATGCATATTTATCATAAGAATATAGTGTTACGGTTACGATTCCACATTGATATTGAAATTGGAAACATAATCTTGAAATGGATGAAAGCATGTTATACTTTTATTTATGGCAATTCAGAATCAACCGTGCATAGAACACGATATCATAATCATAGCTCAAGTGAAAATCAACAATCATACACATTAAAGGGATCTAGTAACTTTGTTCACATGTGCAAAAAGCGATGAGTGGTTGATACAATGTATATTGTTGTTATCTGATATGTCCACTGGGTGTTGTGTGAAAATTTCAAGTTAAATGGACTTTATATGGCCGAGTAATGAGCAAAAATGCAAAGTGACATTCACTAACTCATTGCACTCACTTTGTACACGGTTCTGACGATCCATTAGATAATTTGACATCTGAACACTTCAATCGTAAATATCTTTTTAACGAAAGGGAAATTAAAAAAAACAAAACCTGTCCCATGCTTTTTTTGTTAATAAGAATACAACAAGGTATGAGGGAACCGCTAGAATTTCAATTGGATTTAAAGTCCCTTTAAAGGGATAGTTGAGTATTGGTCAAACTTAACTTTAGTAACCAAAACCTGCACGATTACGATACAAACTAATAGTTATAACTTCACCATGCTCGAAAAGTATACACAATTACAAACGACAAAGTAAAACCCCTGTTATCATTCAAAAAGAGCCGTTACAACTCGAAGTGTCAAATTAACACGGCGCGAAGCACTAGCGTTGTAGGTCCTAATTAATACGGGACTGTATAGTGCAGCGTGCGGTAATACGGGACTGTAGTGCAGTCACTGTGTGCGGTAATACTATACAGTAGTACGTGTATATTATGTATCGCAACCATAGAAGTATGACTCCAACACTGCCGTTGACGCAACTCGCAAGCCCCATTCGCATTCGTTCGCCTTTCGTTCACAGTCGCGCTAACACACGGAGAGACTGGTCCATGAGGCGCATATATCACTGATTTTTTGCGGAATGGAAGGAAAAATCATAATCTTAATCCACCCGGTAGTTGGATCACATATTGGAGAGTAAATTGCTGGTAAGTACCGTATCATATGTATAGTTTTAAGCACAATTAGCGTGCACACAAATATTTGGTTTCAGTTTTTTATTAGGAGAACATAGAACGCTAGTGCCTCGCACTAGCGGTTCTAAAAAGTGATACCCGGGCGTCAACCACTTTTATATGATATTTTGAAAGCAAATTTCACAACAATTAGAGCATTTGAATGGAAATTATTATTATTTCCCATGTTTTTTTCGATGATCTTTCATATGGAATTGAAATCAACCAAATCCGTTGCAATCGATGTTGGGGGGGCACTTTGGAAATTACCAAAACTCAACTTGGCCTTTAATATTAGTATGGATATTTTTGGTTTATAGGATAATATTGTTTTCCACATCATTATTTTGCAATATTCGATAAAAAAAAAAAAAAAAAAAAAAACAACAAATAAGATGACAACTTTTTCTGAATTCTGAATGTCTGATAGGCCAGACAATTATCGTCCTGATCACTCAAAACGTGTAATTGGAAAGTGTTGACAAATAGTCCCACATAGTTTCATCTCGTTCACCTATGTATATGTCAGAAAATACAACTTGTTTCAAACATATTTATTTACTGATATCGCTGATAAATTGATTTCCATACCCCCAACATAATGTCATCTCATTCATCTTCGTCAGTCAATTATTTACATAAAGCATCAAATTATTTCCAAAACATTTTAAAAACTGAAATTGTTGATAAATTGATGTCAAAACTCCCAACATAATTTTTATTCCATTCGTCTTTATCGAAAAAATGATTTCAATAAAACATTATATTATTTCAAAATATGTTGATAAAAAAATAACGTCTTTCATCAAACAACATGAAATTCATTAACATGATACTCCGAACGTCCGTAACATAAATGTACAATTAAACTTGAACATTTTCAGTATTGTTTTTTTGTTTCGATTCTCATCAATCCCATTGAAAAAGGAACTGAATCAATACACATGACATGCCCTTAATGACCTTCTTCATTAAGCTACATTGCCATTAATTTATCAATTATTATCAAGGATTGCGCCATTTGCACAATAATCTTTTTGACGTTTGTTAGGAAATATGTGACGTACGTGACTTAGCTTCGCAGAAACGTGCGCTTTTCAAATTCAAGGTTTTAGTTTTCGCCCTTTGACAAAAAAAAAAACACCGCCAAAGAAGCATACTTGAGTCTTATCCTTAACCTTGGAGGTTATAATATATGTACATCGAATTTTGTGCGTAATATTATAGTCATGATCTTGACCAGTATCGTTAAATCACAAGGTCCACATGATCAAAACATTACAAAGATTCATGAAGTATAACAAATTGTCTATTGATGTCACGGTCATTGATATAGCGCCTAAAAAAATACGTACATATTATCAAGCTTGGCGCCACACTATTAACCTAGACGTTATAACCATAAACGGCTATTCAATATATCCCAACATAATTCAATTCATTGCCGACGCGGGATCGTATAGTGGGTCCTGTATTAGCTTTATGGACACTACAAAATCAAGAAGGGAACAGGATCAAATTAGAAGTACATAACAATTTGCATTGTCTGTGGTTTGACCTGAAAAAAGTTTTACGTTTTGTTTTTCCGAAACAAATTTGGAAAAATAATGGACCCAAAATAATGGATCCACAGTCAAATAATGAAATCTAGCTCGTATATATCTGGTAAAGGGTGGTCGGATTCGAAACTCGAAAGTGTATAAAATACTAAAATAGCCGACAAAAAAGACACGAATTTCTAGTAAAAAGTACGAATGGCTGCAAGGAATGCATAAGTACCGATACATACACATACAAAGCATAGCAGGTGGCTTCTTGTTATTGTTTGAAAAACACAACTTTCAATTCAATCTAATGCTAATGCGAAACGTGTATACATACATTTGATGTGAGACATATTTGTGTTATTTAAACCAAATGGAAGATAAGGGCCCCGTTGCAGAAAGAGATACAATCGATTATAAGTAACAATTAATTGTAAGTCAAATCACGTGTTCAAAATGCGCAAATCTGATTGGTTGAAACGCGCAATTTTTTTGACTTACAATTAATTTAAACTTACAATCGATTGTATCTCTTTCTGCAACGGTGCCAGTGACTGATTATTTTTCTCATCATCTAACATGTATATCCTTATAAAACTTATATTATGAGTTTTCCTTTCAATATACATAACGTTTTAATTGGAACATATGTATATAATTGTTCATGTATTTGTTTGTTTATAATTAATGCTAGTTTGTATGACAGTATTAGTGCCGAAGCATTCGTTAAAATATATTTCTCAAAATACGGTATAGATTCCACAAAAGTCTATAAGGGCAACTATATCTTATATAAATCGTGGTGACGATATTGGTATTCTGCAGACATCATGCACGTGGTGTGGTTCTTAATTTCACTGACTACAAGCCTTATTAATCCATGTAGTTCAAATACATGCATTTTAACCATTAAAGGGGACGTCCGGACGATTTTCAGCAGTTTACAGGGGAAAGTACAATATTTTAGGAGTCTATAACCTTTTTCCCGATGAGAAAAGACCATCAGAATCATTCACAATCAGTTTTCGAAAAAAATAAGGTAATTCTTCTTGTTCGAATCGGCCGCGAGCAGCCTCGAGTAGAATCTGTCCCAGGATGCATTGCGCATGACGTAGCAGCCTCACTTTCATCAGCCCTCTGCCGCAAAATTTGCAGCCCGCGGTCGTCCGGCCGCCCGCCAGCGCAGCACAGGCAAAGCGGTCTCCAAAAATGCAGTGTTTCGCGCTCAAATTCATCTTTTTATACGGCAATAAAATGACAAGTATCGATGGTTTCCTGGATTTATGTAACAATATTTACGGAAATATAGTTACAGAACATTCAGAATTACCTCAGTTTTGAGCAAAATATTACTTTTCCAGAAATAAAACATTCAAAACTCAAGCGCTTGTTACGCGATCGAGACTTTCACTAAGCGATTGAAAATAGCAGAAAATCAGATCGTTTGCGAACGTTGCCAATTTCTGGGCTGCAATATCATATAACGTGTAGTATGCGTATCATATACGTAGTCTACCCCATTCGCAAATTGGCAACAAAAGAGCGCTAGGTTCAGTTCATCTGGTCCGAGCGAGTTAGGAAATTATCGGGAGATTATCAGCGCATTTTTTTGCCGTTTTTGCAGGTAATTATTCTCGTATTTGTTTTAAAAGCCTTGCAAACATGTACGTAAAATAAGAGATAGTCTAGAATAGGTGCGATCGTGATAATCTTGCATTTTCGTTCCTTTTCGGCACTTTTTAAGAGTGCAACTTACAAGGCAGTTGGCGCGCTAGCTAGCTACCTCTCTCGCAGCGCGGGGCCTGCCGAAACTCTGGCAGACCTTCTAGTGCTCACTCCGGCTCGAAATGATCCTCACAGACGACTCGATTCCTGCAATATTTGTACGTTTTGACGTCAAATGTGTCAATTCCAATGTTGGCGAGCCATCTAGCGCACCTTTCCCTCTCATTTGCTGGGTTGGGAATGGCGAAAAAACTCCTTTTCTGGCCATTGCCTGGCTTATTCGAACACCCAAACGCTTGACACATCGGCATTTTAGCAAGCGAAGTGAAGCAAAATATAGCAGCCGCTTCACCGCGGTAGCGCCGCGCGCAAAGTGAGGCTGATACGCCACGCCGTCACGTGATCTTTCTCGCTAGCGTACAGAAAGTGAACAGTTACGATTCAAAACTAGTGACACTAAAAATTCGACAGGTTTGGAGGGTGTTTTTTTAATTAAAAGTAGGTAGTTTTGGTCTTTGATTTATGTAGATTATGGTAGAATTTTTTACAAATCGTCCGGACGTCTCCTTTAACACTCATACTATACTACTACTACTACTACTAAGCGGACGCATCCGAGATTGAGTTCACAATGCAACGCCATGAGTCTTTATCCATCATCAATGTCTGCAAGTCCTCAATTTCACACTGGATGTCTCTTGCAATGCAGTCCATATAGTTCATAGGTCTCCTTCCTCTATTAGGACATGGGAGTCTCATGCAGATCACATCCGAGATTACTTGGTCTTTGGCCCTAAAACAGTGACCAGCGAATCTCGTTCGGCGATGAGCAACAGTGGTAGAGATGGGTGGTATGTTTCCATAGATCTCTGGTTTTGTTTTGTGTTCCCTCCAACTAATATTTTGTACCCTCATAAGTAACCTAGTATATGTCCCATCAAGCCGGTCCTGTAGTGCCTTCTTCATGGTCCATGTCTCTGAACCATAAAGTAGGATGCTCTCTACACAGGCCCTGAAAAATGTAACTTTTATGGACCTTGAAATTTGAGATTGCCAAATCTATACTATACACCGTAAGGGTTAAAGGGATGCCTGTAAAGTGTCTAACTCCACGAAAATTACTTGGAGCTTCCTCGTTTCTCTTTTACCATGTTGTTTAGCTTATGGTAAGAGAAGAATAAAATAGGGTTAGATTTTTTTCAAATGCCCCTTTAGTATGACGATATCTACCATTCAGCTCAAGAGCGTTAATGAACGGTCATAAACCTCATAAGCGTCATATAGTAATTCGTTGTAAAATCTGACGCATACTTTCGCTTTTTTTAACCAGGAAAGCAGTGTTCTGTTTCAATGAAACTTTCAAACATCATTCGGACATATCTTACAATGATTTTGGTACAGGGTTGAAGTCTCAAATGTCATTTTGGGCAATATCTGACACTTTACAGGTGCACCTTTAAGGAAGCAATTGACCGCTAAACGTCTTCGATCCTGGTATAAATGGCAGCAACAGCAGTTCAAACATTGCCTAAGGTAGATTAATTGCGGCCTGGCGTCCAACAACATCTACAGTAAGTGAACTGGAATAAATAAAAGTCTTTGTCGGTTGTGCAGATGGGAAGTTGGTTGTTGTTTGGGTATTATCATAATTATGCGTGTGGCTTTTTGTGGTACAGTGGAATAGACATACCATTTTAAATAACAAGAATCGTCAAGAAAGGACACCTTTTTAAAATGTAAACGTCAACTGTAATAATAAGCCAATGTTGCCTATTCAGCTATTGGTGCCTTTTTTAATTCTCGTAACGAAAATTTGGACTGGGTAGCAAATTATTCGTTCGAGACTAATCTACATAATTGTTATTTTGCTATTTTAAAATGTTTTTGTTTATATATGAATAAGGAATTTCTTTGTACTTAGGTGAAAGGGAGGAAGAAGTGGAATATTAGTATTTGCCTCGATTAGAAATGGCACCACATTTACCAAGTGGCGGTTTGTTCCCTCTTATACTCATGTGAAAGTCATGCAAATTTATTTAATTTTGACACAGATTTAAAGGGACTTAGTAACATTGTCCAAATCCTAAAAATCAAATTTGAATTATAGTGGTTCCTTCATACCTTGTTGAATTCGTATTAAAGGGGTAGTACAGTTTTGGTAAGGCTGAACTTTAGTAACCAAACCTGGACAGTAACATTATAAACCAATAGTTATTACTCCACCATGCTCGAAAGGTATACAAAATTACAAACGACTAAGTAAAAAGCCTGTTATCATTCATAAAGAGCCATTAAAACACAAGAGGGCGCTTTCTAAAAAGGCATTGGTTTCAACCATTTTTCATACAAAATTATGCATGTGATGTTCTATTGAAATAATGATTAAAGGGATCTAGTAACTTTGTTGACATGTGCAACAATTGATGAATGGTTGATGCAATGTATATTATTGTTATCTCATATGTCCACAGGGTATTGTGTGAAAATTTCAAGTCAAATGGACATTGCATGGCCAAGTAATGAGCAAAAATGCAAAGTGATATTCAATAACTCACTGCACTCACTTTGTACATAGAAGATACACTCGCCTGGAGTTTTTCTTATCTGAATACTTCGATCGTACATATCTTTGTAACGAAAGGGAAATTTGAAAAACCGAAACCTGTCCCGTGATTTTATTGCTAATACGAATACAACAAGGTATGAGGGAACCTCTAGAATGAAAAATGTATTTTGAGGATTTGGACAATGTTACTAAGTCCCTTTAAGTAGATAGATCATCAACAACTATTTAAAAAACGCTTTTGAAAATTTTTGAAATAGTGTAAGCATTTTTTTTATTTTTTTGAAAAAATCATCTAATTATTTGGGCCCCAAATAATTATAAGATCAAATATATTTATTGATATTTCAGCCGTTTCTGGACCGCTTTTGACCAAATAAAGTTTATTCTGCCATTAAAATTGCATGTTCTCTCATATTCGACACTCAGTTTTTCATTATCTCACAAAAAAATTGTGATGTGCAGCGCCCTCTCTACCAAAACTAAACTACCCCTTTAACAATAAAATCATGGGACAGGTTTCGTTTTTTCAAATTTCCCTTTCGTTACAAAGATATGTACGATTGAAGTGTTCAGATAATAAATTATCCGTTGGATTTTTGAAACCGTGTACAAAGTGAGTGCAGTGAGTTAGTGAATATCACTTTGCATTTTTGCTCATTACTCGGCCATATAACATCCATTTAACTTGAACATTTTCACACAACACCCAGTGGACATATCAGATAACAACACTATATATTGTATCAACCAGTCATTACTTTCTGCACATGTCAACAAAGTTACTAGATCCCTTTAATAAGAGGATAGGAAAAGAAGTTATTTCTCCAGATTAATGTGAATCGTCATTATTTTCATCATAAATTATGTTGAAGTTATAATTTGTGTCTTATAAAACAGGATGTTTCCCTGGATTTAAAGCACAATGGCTGGGGGTGCTAGAGCTATCCGTTTGCTAGGTTATAAATGGCGCCAGTGCCGCACGTATACATCTATATAAAGTGGCGTTTTTCTCCTACACTCATGTGACAGTTATAACATTTATTTCAACTAAAATGATATTTTTGAATAAACATGAGCTTTCAAAATATTCAAAAGAAATGGTTATTTCCGCATATAAATGTATACATTAATGGGGTCAAAAACCGGTTGGAAACGTTACACATGTACTTGTATATAATGTTGCACGACATGTGGTGAAATCATAACACACCAAAAGTTGTTGCAACATATTGCACACTTGGCCTTGAGCCCTTGACACGTATCTCCCCCCTCCCCACGCATTTCGACGTAAATCACCTTCCAAATATTATTTTCCTACACTTCTTCAAGTTTTATATGCCTTCAATGTCAAGTGCGTATGTGTTATCGTAAATTTCATATATTGGGCGCCTTTTCTCGTTTATCCGCGGCTTTAATTCCCTTCCATCTTTTCATTGTCATGACTAACTTAACAGTGGGCCATCTTGGGAGATTTACGCCGCCAGATATAAAATGGCGTCGTAATTTTCACTTGTTTGTCAACTTGTCTTTTACATCCACGCCGTGAATCATGATTTTGTCGGCCGGTGAGCCAGGAGGTATTTTTATTAGGGGAAGAATGGGATGATGGGAACGTTGATGGGGAGGAGAAGGCGATATGGAGGAGAGAATGAGAGAGAGGACGAGGAGGGGAAAATAAGAAAAAGATTACTGTTGATGTTGGTGTTGAAGATGATGGTGATGATGATGATGATGATGATGCTGATGATGATGATGATGATGATGATGATTATGATAATGAAGAAGAAGATGATGATGATGATGATGCTGATGATGATGATGATGATGATGATGATTATGATAATGAAGAAGAAGATGATGATGATGATGATGATGATGACCAATATGCCATTGATGATGAAGATGATGATGAAGATGATGATGATATGATATAATATGATATGATATGATATGATGATGGAGATGGTGTTGATGTGGACGAGCTGGAGTGGGAAGAGGACAAAGATGGGGTAGATGAGTCTCGAGTAGGATGATGTTGGTGAGGAGAAGGGTGAGAGTGAGGCAGATAATGAGAAGGAAGACCTGAGACTTGTCGGCGATTCTGTCTGGTGGCGAGTGTTGGTGTTCAGCGAGGTCTTCATTGACGGTCAATTTTAACACGTTGGTCTCTAGCCATAATTATGTTCTTACCTAGTAATTGGGCTATGAATGTTCTATTTCCATTATTCAAATGCACGCAAGGGTCTATTAGCAAAGGTCTGCAAGGAAGCTGTCGTCTCTATAGACGGGACAAGTTATATTGGCCTCGTGCCTTGTGTCGGCACTCTTCACAATCGATTCTTCAAATGCATAGCCAGGTTCATCCCACACATGGGACGGGGCCAAGGTTGGTAACATATTAAAGGGGGGAGGCAACGAGTGAATGCTTACCAAATCAAAGGGTGTAAGTGCAAACATGTAATCATTTATGTAATATATTTCATTTTTGCCCAGTTGCCCAGACAGGACCAACTGAAAAAGGGGAAATGAGGGGGGGGGGGGGGGGGGGGGGGTAGGATGGGACAAAAATTTAAGCACGTGGGCAATTCAGCTACACCAATCTTGCGTCGGCACTTTCAACAAGCATGTCATCTGGCGGATTGAGCGAGTCCCAAGACATTTAGGGATCTTCATGTCAGCATCAATTTTCTGCGCATTGTCATCTCAAGACGCAACAATTACGAGCCACCTCCTTTGTACATCAAGTGGCGTAGCTAAGGAGGGGGCTTTTGTCAACACTTTTGGGGGTTTAAAGGGACCTTATTACTTTGCTGACAAGTGCACAAAGTGATGAGTGGTTATTAAAATGTGTATTAGTGTGTGAACATTTCACGTTATAATTGGATGTTTTTTGGCCGATAAATGACCAAAAATGCAAAGTGATATTCACTAACACATTGCACTTACTTTGTACACGGCTTGAATTATCCCGTAGACAGTTTAACATCTGAACACTTCAATCGTAAATATCTTTTAAACGAAATGGAAATTTGAAAAACCTACCCCTGTCCCGTGCTTTTATTGTTAATATGAATATGACAAGGTATGAGAGAACCATTAGAGTTTGAAGTAAGTTTTGAGGATTTGAACATTGTTACTACGTCCCTTTAAGTAGTTTAAAATATTTTGTTGGTCCAAGCAAGCTGAGATTCGCATTAACGATTGGTTCGTATAGTCTCATTGACGACTTGAAAGATAATATAAAAACATAATGTCGAGTTCAGATTGGATTCATGGAAGGAATAGAAAATTAACTTCTGTTTCTGGAAATTCTTGCTTGTCCATATGGAAACATACTTGATAATCTTTTATAATACCATGCCCATGGACATAATGTGATAACCATGACATAGTCCACGAAATCGTGGATTTTTTGTTTGTGCGATCGCTAAAGGTCAACATTTGCTATTTGGCGTGACTTTGGAAAGCTAAGCAAATCACATATTCGGTAAAAACGTTAAGCATGACGAACACATTCATGTACTTCAATTGTTGAATCAAAGACGTATAATATTTCAAACAACTTCAAAACCTTAATTATGTTGTAAATTATTTAAATAAACATGTGGAAGACTCAGGTTATTGTTAGGGTTAGGGTTATCTTAGCCTTAGGGTGATATCGGAATTGAATTTTGGCTTTTTCAATGTCTTGACAGCAGGCGTTCTGATAATAACGGAACGACACAACTTGTAAGCGAGTATGATATATTTATGGACCATAGGCATAGGCCCAAATACGTGTGGCTACCAAATCCTTTGCCCTTGGCCTAACCCTTACACCACCCCCTCGGACAATTCCCTTGGACCGACTAAGGGTCACGTCTTTGCCAAACCCCATTTTAATATAGAACAAACTGGAGTCAAGTACAACGTAAATTTACCAAAAACCGTCGATGAAACAAGTAATTTTAAAAAGAAATGTAGAAAAAAGACCCTATAATGTCTCAATGTAATGGATGTATCCAAGGGAACGAAATAACTGAATTGACTGATTATCACTAATAATAAAATGTGATATTGCTGCCAGGTATCAAGAAATGGTCGCTATATTAGTAGAAAATAAGATTGTTGTAATAACCATATCATGTATAGTAAAAGTCAATACTTTTGGTTTGAATGTATACGTAACAACGTCGACTACATTTCAACAAGAGAATTGTGAGAATTACGTCAATATGAAAACTTCGAAGAGAAATCGTTAAATTTAGTCTGTTTTGCACCACACGTTCTTACAACAAGAATAATACATTTTTGTTGCAAGCAGCTAGGGAAGGTATGAATCGTGATTTCTTTCTATATCTTTTTTTCTTCAAATCCCAAACAGTTCCTTTAAAATCTTCTAGCAATCTATATAGGACAGACAACAACAACAGCAACTGCAGTTGCAGTCGTAGCCAAGGCTTCGTGTCTCAAGCAAGCAATGGCTGCTCTGCATGCAGGATCAGGAACGACTGAACGCCTGATGGAGGCTATCTGGCGAGTGGTGAATTCACGTGCGATCCCCTCTCGGCAAATGATTGTGCAGGGTAGTCGCGCTGTCCAGTCGTTCCTGCATAATGCATACTATACCGTGCATTCAACTCAGCTCAGACGAGACATGCCTTGTCAAGAGGCTATTGCAGTCGCGTTTTACCCCAGGCCACTCACAGTCACTTGATGAGAAAAACAGACATTCTGACTTCTGAGGATAAACTTTTTTCTTCTTTGAATTCCATTTTCTCCATATGATATGCCCCGTCTCGGAGGGCAATGACCGGCCAGTATATATATGATACCTCCTAGGAGGAAAAATGGATGCCCAGACAATATTATATATATTTGCACTTGGGCCATTTCATCTTCATGTCAAATTCAGTGGACTTAATTTACTATGCAAATACATAATGAAATATATATGAACGACTCTCATCATCATGATCATCTAGTATGGGATAACATGGAATATGAACTGGAACTACAAATGATTCATATATGAATCATGAAATATGTGTAATGTATGTGATTACGATAATCATCTGGGCACACATACAAGAATAATAGAAAATCTAAACAATTTTAGGGAAAATGAGCACAAATCTCAGACATAAAATGTCCCAGACTCCCAGTGCTCGGTTATTCGTTTCTCGTGTCGATAATGGTAACGAATATTATAGCATTATACATTCTATGTTGTGTATGTCAATAATCCCATATAAAAAATAATACCGGGACTTAAATCATTCAATATTTTTGTCTTGTCCCCCAACCGTATAATGACAATAATAGGGTGATTACATTCTAACTTCTCTTTATACCTAACTAGTATTGTACTAAGATATTTATACATCTTTTTAACGCATCGGGATGGTGTAGTTTAAATGCTATATGCCATGCATGTATACATTTATGTGGGATTTTATCCTTTACCTGAGATGTTTTTTTTAGCAGATATCCAAGAAGGCTGAAATCGCTTTACAACATAAATCCACTCCTATATATATACAAAAACATAACGGAAGGTCCATGCCTGGAGTGTGCTAGAACGGTTGAACCATTTGTTTATGTGAGATTTTATGTTTTACCTGAGCTGTTTTTAGCAGATCTCCAACTCCAAGACGGTTGAAATAGCTTTAAAACATAAATCCATTCCTATATACACCAAAACATAATGGAGGGTCCATGCCTGGAGTGTGCTAGAACGGTTGAACCATTTGTTTATGTGATATGTTATGTTTTACCTGAGCTGTTTTAGCAGATCTCCAACTCCAAGACGGTTGAAATAGCTTTAAAACATAAATCCATTCCTATATATACCAAAACATAATGGAGGGTCCATGCCTGGAGTGTGCTAGAACGGTTGAACTTGGACCGCATTGCGGTATTATTCGCTCACAATGGGTGACGACAACTAATGCATATACCACACACCAACCGCCGGGATATATTTTCCAGACTCCAAGACGAAGACGAAGTCCTATATATAGCCATAGTCCTACACCAAGAACTTACATGAGTTTTGATCAAGAAAGTTTGTCGCATGTTTAAAGATATTCAGGAACCTCGGCTATAATGGGCGTTGGGGGGGGGGGGGGGGGGGGGAAGTCTTGAGTCTTGATAGGTAACCGCCCCCACACATTTGGGTCTCAGTACTACCATGAGCATCGTGCTTTTATAATAATTAAATTATTCGTAGAACATGAATGTTGAACCCTAAAATGGGAGTTAAGATTGACACCAAAAAACAATATTACGTACAAAACAATATAATGATACTAAATATATTACACTCCGTGGCAAGTCTGCGTATTTCATGTCTTTAGATTTCTCTTATTCATCTTTTGTGTTGGGGGGGGGGGGGGGGGGGGGGGGGGTGGGTGAGAGAAGGATGCAGAATTAGCTACTCCTGACTAGCTATTCGTTTATTGTGGTTTAATCCATGGATTTTGTGGACCTTAATAAGAGCTAGAGTAAAATAATACAGACATTAGAAAAACCTCCATCTACTATAATGTATTCCGTCCCATTCGTGTATAATCTGACGTGCGGCTCTTTTGATATCCAGTCTACGTCGTTTTCAAGCATGCAATGGTATAGGTTTAAGTTTTAAGACTTGCGAAGAAATATGTTTGTTCACACATTATGCATTAAAAATGCAAGAAAAGCCATGTTTGGCAGTTTGTGTTATGCAGCTTGGAAGGAAATTCAACTTAGTACAGCTTATTATAAGATAATAGCTTACATAATACGAAAGCATTCCACGTTATTCATATTCTGTAAATTGAAACAAAAATACAATTGCGCTATAGTAACTTGTGACAATGGCCAATACGGGTGCGTTCACGTTTGTGTTACTGCAGTCTATCAAACATGCTAATAGTATATAGGTGACTGGATATAGCAAAACCCTGCACTTGTCGGTAAAACCAAAAAAACACATTTCAGGTCATGAGTAAGGCCTCGCCCCAAGCTTTCATTTGATGCCTTCTTCTAAATAAAATGGACAATACTTGGCAAAGATATGAATTTTTAAATTTGTACTAATATATTATATAATTATTTTACATACATTATGCGAACTTCAAATGCCCATTTCTTCAAAACATGGATTACCAATTACCGACCAGTGCAGGGTTTTTCTATATCCTGTTATTAGCGGTCTGTGGCTTAATCAATGGTAGATGTGAATGTATTCTATTCCGTGCAGAGATGGCCGATGAACAGAAGATCAACGAAACTTATATAATACAATGATTGGTATTAAATTAAAACTACAGTATCCGTATCCGCTGCTATTTTAAGTAGAGTGTTCTCTGACATTGTTGCTAAGTAACTCATAGTTACCTGGCGAGGCATGATAAACACCAAATGCCCACCATGGCCAACCGTCCTCCTGTAGGCTGTAATATTGTGACGTTATACAATTTGATTCCAATGGTAATGGGGATCGACACCATAACATACTGATATTACCCAATAGTCGCATCACATCCGTTTAGTAAACAAAATAATAATATTATAGTATTATGTTATTTCTCCGCATTTTGGAAGAAGAATGCAGTTATATATAGTGTGGGGGGGGGGGGGGGGGGGGCGTATTCAAGAGGGTGTAGGTCCACCTTAACCCATTGATGAGGATTGTAGTAGTGAATACATTAACCTGTTTACGGGAACCTTTGTATATGCTTGGTAATATCATGTACAAAGTCTATCAGGATTTCAGAATCCCGAAGGGAGGGGGTTAATCTGATAAAAATAGCTTCTACAATGATTACTTCAACGGAAGTACTTGGTGCGAGTTATATTGGCTTGTTTAACCGCTAGTCTTTCCCCCGGGACTACCCCGGCTATGGACAAGCAGTTAACGGGTACATGGCAGGCCATTCAGGTCATAATTAATCTAACACTCGTTTCGTGTTTAGTAGATTAGTGCTTTTGATAACATTAGAACTATATGGAAATGAGAAAACAGAAGCGTTTGTAAAATAACTAGTGATGACGGAATGTTTCCTCACAGTCTCTTTCGATAAATATTAACGGCAATTAATAACATCATGTTGAGGTAATCGTATTGAAAGTAATGAAACAAATTAACATAATGTACAGGACGAGAAAAAAACTATGGAAGTGATAACATAATTCGGGTTGTTCATGCAGTGCTAATGAGTAACGATTAAAACAATGGTGAATTACATGTGATTGTAATGTGAATGTTGGAAATTATTATTTGGTATTTTCAATAGTAGCCATTATCTAGAAAGCACGCTTATTCGCCGAACACTAACTATTATAGTTATATGCCATCATACCGACCTACCACCCCTGATGCCATAGAGTGACTATAATATAATGTGTTGTACCTTTTATGATGATATTGGCTCGGATTCACAAAGGAGGTTTGTGTAAACCATGGTTTAAACCATGGTCTACATCTATGGAGTGCTTCTCGTATAGGCAGGTAAAACAATTACTGTTAGTGCTTACTAACCAGCAAATTTCGCCATCTGAGAAGACCAACAATTATTTGGTGCCTTTAGCAAATGTGTAGCATCAACATTGTTAACAATTAAGGAGTTTACATTCTTTCTCCATCAATTGACAAATGGCACTCCATAGATGTAGACCATGGTTTAAACCATGGTTTATACACAAACCTCTTTGTGAATTCCACCCATTGTGGCTGTGTGAACGCATATAGGAAAAGATACGCTGCTCTCAAGTGCATTACTGGATGAAGAATAGCTCCAGCGATAACCTTTGATTCAAGAGGAACGGTATATACATACTCTACGCTTAGATATATCATTGCTATCTCGCAGTGGGTCATCATTGTCTACTCAAGACGTCGATTATCTTGATTATGGGTCGATTAAACACGCCATTAATAATAGTAAATAGTTACAAATCATGTTCCCTACTATATTTTGCAACCCCAAACAGGACCCACCAGATTACCGTATATATAGGTAATGGGTAAATGATATCAAACTTTGTTTGAAGGAAGCAAGTAAGCTCGTATTAGAAGTCATTTCCCACCTACCAATGTGTAACATGCCAATTGCTCTACTATAACCAAGGAGGTACCCCTTGCTATAACTTGCCTATAATGTGAAAGGTCGAGAATTGAGATAGGGAAAATCTCATTTATTGTTCAGTTCGCCAGTAACTACACTCTTGTCCCATTCCCATTTGGCCTACCGCAGTGATGACCCCATAACTACAACATTATAACCACCAAGCTTACACCTTAACCCAAAGTGACCTGCAATCTGTTTTTATCGACGTAAACAGGTACATCGATGTTTTGTTTAACTTTGTGTGTTTGTTTGTGTGTTGTTGTTGTTTTTTATGGGGGGGGGGGGGGGGGGGGGGCTGGTCAAGAAAAGGGTAACATTTCCTGGAAAAGATGCTGCCTAATTTCTCAACGTTCCTGTTTGTTTTCTCCCCCGACCCAAGCCCTCATGTCATTAGCCAAAATCTGTTTTGACGCATTTAAAAAATGTAAATAATTGTACATATTCGACCAAGTCTGGGATCCACAGACCAAAGACTGATTCAGTCCTGTACTATGTAGGAATGTGCATTATCGTTATGAAACTGGCTCCAAGAACCACTAGCTCTCCATTTCACTTTGTTATATTTCAACATCGGGTAGACATTCCACTGTAAATCAAATACAGAATGCTTCCTTAGAACAATGTGGTACATGTATTTTCAGGGATTTAGTAACATTGTCCAAAGCCTCAAAATTAAAGGGATAGTTGAGTGTTGGTATAGAGGGCACTTCACAAACTATTTTGTTGTGAGATAATGAAAAACTGACTGTCAAATTTGAAAGAAGATATAATTTTAATGACAGAATAAACTTTATTTGATCAAAATCGGTTCAGAAACGGCTGAAATATCCATAAACATATTTTTATTTAAAAGTCTCCCGGGCAGGGGACATTTTAACTTTTTAGAAAAAAATTTTAAAAATGCTTATAGACTACTTTGAAAAAAATCTAAATAGGTTTTTAAAAAGTTGTTGATGATATCTCTATTGAATTATTATTTTAACAAAACATCAAATGCACAATTTTGTCTGAAAAATGGCTAAAACCAATGAGTTTTTTTTAGAGAGCGCCCTCTTGAGTTGTAACGGCTCTTTTAAAATGATAACAGGGGTTTTACTTAGTCGTTTGTAATTGTGTATACTTTTCGAGCATGGTGGAGTTATAACTATTAGTTTGTACCGTAATGGTGCAGGTTTTGGTTACTAAAGTTAAGTTTGACCAATACTCAACTTGGAACTATAGTGGTTCTCTCATACTTTACTGCATTCGTATTTACAATAGCGTCTTTTCGCAACCGGCGACGCGGCCTTCTACAACGCTAATCTTAGCGGGGGGTCGCACTCAGAGCGAAAATTTCCGCGTAGCGTCCAAACCTACGACGGTAGTTGGCCGAAATAGCGTTCTGTGTACAGCTACTACGGAGCGGTGTAGATCGGTGGTGGTAAGCCCTTACTTCAATGGGTCAGCCAGAGGTCAGTGGGGTTAGCCAATCAGCGCGCTTGGTCACTCGAGCAAGGAGACGCTCTGTGTATTCTTCACTGCGAAACTGCAATAGATCGCGACGGTAGCCAGAGTACGGAGACGCTCACAGCTAATTTAAATACCCCGTCCTCAGCACTTGCGTCGCCGTGCGAAAAGACGCTAATAAATTCATGGGACAGGTTGCGGTTTTTCAAATTTCCCTTTCGTTAAAAAGATATTTACGATTGAAGTGTTCAGATGTTAAATTATCCACTGGACCGTCAAAACCGTGTACAAAGTGAGTGTAATAAGTTAGTGAATATCATTTTGCATTTTTGCTCATTACTCGGCCATATATCGTCCATTTAACTTGAAATTTTCACACAACACCCAGTGGACAGATCAGATAACAACAATATACATTGTATCAACCACTCATCACTGTTTGCCCATGGGGTCATCATACTAGTGAGTTTTTCGATAAGAGTAAAACAAAATCAGGGTGATTATAATGATATATACAGACTACAGAGAAATGTTGGTTACATCAAGGAGTTATGGTTACATCGAAGAAAATCTGTACGGAAAAGAGAAAAAATGTAAGTATTTCTGAAGAAAAAAACACAAAACCGGGTAAGGTCATAAACGAACGTCTCCATCCACCTCAAACCAGCCTCTCAAGAGTCAAAGGTCACAGTGCAAAACCGCCTCCGCATTTTGACTCACACTATAGTAATAGTATACCATGTCTCTATAGCACGTGTGGAATGGCTTAGAGCTCGGACCACACAAACGCACCTTTACGATACGGCAGATTCATGTACAGCAGTCACATTACGATACTATATTTTATCATGTATTTTTCCCGGTGTCCCTGTGGAAGAAGAAACTGTCCCGGTTCATGAATGTTTTCCATGCATCATGTAATTTATCCTCGACATCTGAATGCCACAAATATGTCCATAAATAGGATGAATTTGTTGTGGGCGATAAAGCACTGACAGTATACATATAGCGTGATTGATCTAGGACTATATAGGAGCCGGAGACCGTATCATAGACTGGACAGAGCTCGCACAAGTTCAGTCCGGTACCAAAGCTGTATTAAAGCGCCCTAACATGTGCCGTAAAGAACCAATGTTACAAGTTAGATATGAATGAAGTGGCACAATTACACTTATTAACGAACATTTCTTACAAAGACATTCACATAAGCAGCTCGATAAATAAAATGTCCCATCGGCTGAGGAGAATTCGTTGAAATGCAAACGACAAGGATACCACATAATGAAAACATGAATAACAAAATGAACGGAGAGTGTAGATATTCAATAGTTATTTGAAATATTGAATTTGACTTCTTGATTTTGTTTGAAAGTTTAAAAATACGATAATCAAATGAAAACCAATCTATTTACATGCACAAATAGCACAATGAAACTTCTATGCATAATAATGATATTGATATTCTAATGATGTTCTATTGATAATAATAATGATATTGATATTCTAATGATGTTCTATTGATAATAATAATGATATTCTTCTTGTTTTTACTTTGAAAAATCTCGTTGAAACTGAATTTGAAACACACACATGCAATTTACGCTTCTATCTGAAATATCTGTACTTTTTGCTCTGTGCTAAAGACAACCCGTTATAATCATGCAACCAAATGTAGCCTCGTTTCTCACAACCCTCTAATCAAATACAATTTAAATGGACTTCTTCAGAGAGGAAACGAATAAAACAAAATACGGTCATCGTACTTTCAGCTATTCGACTTTATTGAGTGGAACATTCAATTATCATCCCGTCAAAAGTCGATATCGACTCGAAAGAAGATGTGAACAAAATCGTGACCGCATCAAAAATCAAAACTGTGGGAAAAAGGGTGCAGGGCGGAATTTCACCTCTACAATTTTAGATTTGTGTTTCCCCCCCTCTAAGTCTAACCGGTTCTTCACATCGTGCGCCAATTCATGTAAATTAATAAACAAAGACTAAAATGTTTAGGTATGATACATTTTTGTTAATTCATTCACGCTTCTCTCCTCATGAAAATTGAAAACCTCACCACCCTACTTGCCCACCCCCCCCCCCTATTTTAATGGTTTGACCCTAGTTACACCACAGATTGCATCTACAGGACGGTTATTAGCCTTGTGACAAGGCCGAGCGATTGAAAGACGAGATGCGGCTGCAGCCCACGGAATTTAGTACAGCGCAGCCTCATATACATAAACGTTAAATTATTCTTTCACCAGTCGTTTGTGATACGATTCAAAAGCGAGACCTTGTCGGAAGGCTAGACGGCTAGTAGATGAGGTGTGAAATGAAGTGACAGAGCAATACAAAGAGAGAAACAGGCAATAATATAAAGAAATATACATTAAAAAGAGTAATGAGAGAAAAGGGTTTTACCTGACTACTTATTTAAAACGAAATTAATCAGAAAAGCAACGAAAGAAGAGAGAAAAGTACGCAATTTCAACTTTTGTCGCTGCGAAATTGACAGTTTGGATGTGTGTCACTCAAAACTGGGATTTCATTGTGATCATCATGCCTAATGACTCCAGCACACGGGATGGACGATTGGAAAGGTATGATGAGAAAATCACATCTCATCTCAATTTCACATACAAACGGGCATCAAACGTCGCGGATGAAAATAATGAGGCACGTTAGGTATGTTACGGAAGCAGAGAAGGTCAGACAAGAGACAATAATGAGTAAAGGATCAAAATGCAGATCGGAAAACACACACGACAACACCATCGATCACGAACAAAACAAAAGCGAAAAGAAAGAGCAAAGATACATGAGTATAGTTCACCATTAACAACAAAAAACCATTTCAACATCTACTTGTACTTTTGAAGCTCTTAAAATCGTAAGCATTATCCATTCTACAAGCAAGGTTAACTATTTACAATATGATTTTTATTCACACGAACCCCCCCCCCCCCCCCCCCACAAAAAATAAAAACAGTATTCGTAGGTAAAGAGATGCAGGTATATAGTAGCAAATTATTAAATTCTTATTTACGGATGAAAAACATATTGAGAAAAAACACACACAAAGTAATAAACAACGGAAATTAATTTCACAATATACGTTTCATACAAAATAACTTCTGTAAAACTTGTTATTGTTTCAAGGATTTTCTAAAAAGAAAAAAAGAAAAAGAAATGCTGGCTTCGAACTTGAATCGTGGCTTGTTTATTATAGGATAACATAATCGTCCATTATTTCCACGTTTTCTACAAAATACGGTACTTTATCTAAAAATATTTTGAACAAAAATAAAAATTCAAACAGAGACTGGCTTTGAACTTGAATCGAGGCTTGTAAAAGTTGTATTATAAAGGATAACATAACCACCACTTATAGCCACGTTTCCTACCAAATAACCTCTCTAAAAATATGAATTGTTCAAGGATTTTTGCGTAAATAAACAATCAAACAGAAACTGGCTTTGAACTTGAATCGAGGCTTTTTATAGTTTATAAGGAAAACATAAACGTCCTTTTATTGCCACGTAATCGTCGTTCAGATAATTAACAGCGACATATTTATTTTCAGACAGCATTTGAATAACAAAAATAACATACTATCAAATCTCACATCGAATCTAAAACATGAGATATTTATGAAGCGAGTGAACGAAGATATTTTTCAAAACACGCAAGGTGGCGGCCAAGGTTGGTGTAGATTCTCTTAGGAACCCACAAAAAAGTGACATTTCACAGGCGCTGAAGAAACAAATGTTGGAAACAGAATAATTTATGAAAAAGCAGAAATCTAAGACAGACGACACCTGTTATGTAGCCTATATATCGCTGCATGAATATTTTCTTCGCGAGAAATGAGACATCGCTTGGGAATTATAAACTGAATTAAGTACTGTATTCTCGCTGTGAAAGATATTCGTATTATTTTTGTTTTTCACCGACTTCAAATTCACACCACAACCTTGCTACCCATTCACTTGTAAACTTAATATTCTTCTTCTTCTTCTTCTTGGCTTTTAGTTTTAGCATGGTTTTAGTTTCTCGTTATGTTAATCCTCATTTATTATATGCAGATTAGAAAGGACCGTTTTTGGGGGTGAACTTTTGGCTGAAGTTTATGGGGGTCACTTGGACCCGTCAAGGGGTCACGGGGGCGACTGGTGTTTAGCTGGGTGCACGTACAGTGGTGGTATAGTACCGTCGTTTTTTATGAGTGCCCTTGGTAGTACACACCATGTACTTACTAAAATCATGGAGGTACTGTATAAGAAAGTATACCTCCTTGCTAAAATCATGGATGCTAAAATCAAGGAGCTTTGCTAAAATAAACTGACCCTATACGTTGTATATCATGATTGTAATTACCCTCGTTGGTTCTACGACCCTGGTATGAGTTTGAATTTGTGTCCATATTTCACAAATTATTTTTTTGAATAAATACGTACATTGTACGAACAAACAATATATTCATGAACGAAATACTATATAAAATGGACATAAGACTTATAGTAATGATAACCAATAGATATTACATGATCAATCAATCAATAAATCTGTAACGAAACGTGACATATGGGGGAACCAAAAAGAAGCAAAGCTTGCAAAATATTTGGTATACCAAATAGTGGCTTTTCAAAAGTGCATTTTTTGTAGAAAATATATTATGGTGCATGCAACCACCGAAAGTTTTGTCTCACTGTAATGGAATGCAGGGATAAATACAGCATTCATTTCCTATAAAACAAAGCGCCCGAGATACGAAGAACAATAATATACGACCAGAGGGGACCGTAATAATATAAAGACTTTGAAGTGAAGTGAAAGTCTGATTTCCCTGGTTTTATCAGATGTATTATTATGATTGGATGCCGAAGATTATTACACCAAATATTGAGGTTTCTTGATGATTCAGTCTGGACTCTGGATTATCTTTCCGAGAAACTTGGTGGCTGTAATCAAAATGGAACTCCCATTTCACGCGACAAGTTGGCACCTTTGTCGACGATACTATTGTAATAAAACATTTATTTTTATCGAAGTTAATCGATGTTCCGATTTATTATTTGTTTCTGAAAGGAATTTTTTTTCGGCCGTTCAATCTCACTGTTTCTTTTTTTCTTTCCTTTCCCAATATTGTTTTATTTAAACAGACCAGGCAAGAAACGAATTCAATCACACTACTTTTGATAAAATCATTTCACACGTATCACCTCTCAATTTGGCATTCAAGTTAGGCACTGGCTATCTACGTGTAAAATTGTTTTAAAAATAATTGACAAAAGGAAAACAAAAAGAGAGGGTGTTCAACTGAGGAGGGGCTGTAAAATACTACAATGTGCGGAAAACATGAATACATTCTGAGTCATGTGTCACTTACGTGTGTACAATTCGTATGCTCTTTTTTTAAATATTTTTGTTTTATTAATGTTTAACAATCTGTCTTATCCCAATAGGCAAAAATTTACAAATCAATGACACAACGATTGCACATTTTTCTAATTTTCTTCCCTGTTTTTTGTTGTTGCCCAAAGGAGCTATATCGACCGCGTGAGACTGAGCGTGATAATTGTTTTTTTTATTAATATCGAATGGTTGAACTTAAAACATGTTTAATCATAATCATATTCGGAGTTTGAATGCGACTTTGAAACACACTTTCCAGATCATTTTATTGCAAGAAAAGCATATAGGCTTGACCGAAAGTGCCCTCTTTATTGAAATATAACAAGGACATTTAAGTAAAATATTTACATGAACACATAAGTTAATAATCAAAAACATGATTAAAATAATATGTCAATGCATTTTAATTAAGCAAATAAACTTAAATGTATCAATATCTAGCAATAAACAATTAAATAGATTGATGACTAATTAGAAAGGACATACACAGCATCAAATAAAGTAAGAAGTACATAATCTTTGCAAAATACAATTAGGACAAAACAGATTAACAGGAACAGCATGATTATCTGTGGGACCTACCTGTTGTAATCCTACACCAGAGGTCAAGTTCACACAACCCTTCATTTAAGTTTTAGACTCTGATAAGTTATTATCGACCTCGAACCGAAATAAGGTCTTCCCTTGTCATTCGCTAAATTGGGGGGAAAATCCGAATTCATTTTCATGAACTTCCGCCTAACATGCTGCAGTTCCGGCGGGTGCGCGAGCGAACAAGTAGCCGTTTCCTCCCCACGGGCTGCCCCGTGAGCGCCCGCTGGTGAGTCAAGCGCTGCTGCAGACCTGTCGCAAATTGAAACAACGTGCATGTTGCAAAAAGATGAGTTCGCGAGAAGAATTTTTTGAGAGCAAAATTGCGGAGAGGGAATTTTAATTTTAAAACGAAAATGAGAATATTATGAGACATCTTGTTCGAATCATCGCGAGGAACTCGAGGGATGGGTTGTGGGAAGGCATGGCAGCGCGTAAAATAGTGAATAATGTGACAAATTATGACTTGTCTATTGCTCATTTGTATTGACAGCTTTATCCGGATTTATACCTCACAGCTACAGTAGACTATATTCAACATTCAATGATGTTGTCGAGACTCAAGTCGAGACTATAGTATAGAAGATGATTGTGTTATCATAACAAAAGAAAACGATTTGTTCTAAATTATCGAATTCTTCAGAGTTATTTATTATGATCTATTACTATTAATTCAATTAGTGTAATAACATGTAGATAATACTTTTGTTTTCATCATTATGTAAATAGTTTATCATTCAAACTGAACCTTATTGATTTCTTTAAACAGTTGTAGGCTAATTTGAATAAAATATTTAAGTGAAATAACATAATGTTTGTTTTTGTACAAAGGGTACTATTTCATGTTTGGCAAGTCAATTTTAAGATAAAAACAAAATACAAGCATTACCCGGACAGGCTATATTAGAACATCAGACATGTCAGATAAACACGATTCTAGTATGAATTTGTTAATGAAATCCAATCTCATGCGTACAATCATTTTATTTTGAGAATAGATTGAAACAAAGATAAAATGATATGATTTATATAAAAAAAAACACATTATTACATATTAATAGCATGCCTTGATTTTTTTTAAACCTAGGACAACGATTTCCAAAGAATTACGATTACAGACGATTACTGAATTAATAGTATGTTCTTAAAGGACAATGAAATCCAGACAAATTGTTGTATGCACTATAAGACACTAAATAGGATGAATAGTCCCTGAAAATTTGAGCACAATCGGTCAAGAAATAAGAAAACTATGACTCTTTGAAAAGAGCCATTTATTTATACGAGTGACTCAAATTGGCACCGCACTGACTCTGGCAAAGTTGTCGACTACTCCCCATACGTTTTGTACACAAAATTTCAATTTTGTTCAATTTTCTCAAAATTTATGTTTACCCTTCGTTTGAGTTCAACATATGTTTTGTATAGTGCATTTATACATAACATATCATGAGTTGGGGGAATGGAAAAGTGTGACTATGAAGAAAACTGTAAAAATGGGAAAATTTGTGTACACAACATAATGGGGAGTAGTCCACACACTTATCAGAGTGTGTTGCCAATTTGAGTTCCCCATAGGAATAAATGGACATTTTCAAAGAGCCATAGTTTTCTTGTTTCCTGCCCGATTATGCTCTAACTTTCAGGGAGTATTCCTCCCAATCTCTTCAAGTCTATGAAAGCAACATTTTGCTTGGGTTTCATTGTCCTTTGAAACTAATATAGACAATGTGCACAGGACCTCGCAACAAGTAATTCATTGATAATCGTTGATTTGATCAATCAGCTTGTTTTTACCTCTATGCTATGGCCTATACACCATATTATTCTCTATTAGGTAGCTCAACTAGACACAAACGAACTAATTACTCCCAATTCAAACTCATGAAAATTAATGGACACTGAAGGACTATGGGATAATCTGGTATCATTTGACACCTCACAATTATCTCAAAGTGGCCGCTTTCGATGAGATAAGAGGCCACGAATATCGACGTAATTTTGATAACAATTCAATATCTTCAACCAATACTATAGTCAGGTTCACTATGTAAAGTTGTAAACTTTTTGGGGGGATTTGTAAACCTATACATTTTTGGTATCTGTATAGTATAAGAAGTCAGAAAACCAATGTTTACAATTTGCCGGAAGCATTTATGGCGGCCATCTTGGATTTTCAAAATGGCCGCCATAACAATAGGTGTTTCTCATTATCTCAGCTTCCAGGTGCCCTAGAGTAATAATTTTAATGGCTAAACATATGTTTTCAGGTATGGGGAAGACAGTGGTACAATGTAAAATAAGATAAACATAACCACAAAGCGGCCATCTTGGATTTTCAAAATGGCCGCCTTGAAAATCAGTGTTTTTCAATATTTTAGCGTTCATGTGGCCTAGAGTCATGATTTTAATGGCTAAACATCCATTTTCAGGGACTAGGAGGCCAGTGGTACAATGTAAAATTAGTCAAACATAAGGTTCCACAAAGCGGACATCTTGGATTTTCAAAATGGCCAACTTGAAAATCAGTGTTTTTCAAGATCTCAGCATCTAAGTGGCCTAGAGTCATGATTTTAATGGCTAAACATACATTTTCAGGGATTTTGAAGCCAGTGGTATGAATTAAAATACCATAAGCTACACACAACCACAAAGCGGCCATCTTGGATTTTCAAAATGGCCACGAAAATGCGTTTTGTTTCACTATTTCAGCATGCAAGTGTCTTAAAGTCATGATTTTAACGGCTAAACATACATTTTCAGGGATGAGGAAACCAGTGCATGGTACAATGTAAATGAATCTAAACATTTCCCAAAAGTGGCCATCTTGGAATTTCAAAATGTCCACCTTGAAAATACGTTTTTTCTCACTATTTCAGCATCCAAGTGGCTTAGAGTCATGATTTTAATTGGTAAACATACATTTTCAAGATGAGGAAGCCAGTGGTTTAAAGTAAAGTAAGCTTAACATGATATAGATTATAATGTTAGTTTCATTATAACAGATGTTCTTAATGGTTCAGAACTTCAATGTGTAGCACGTTACACCTCTAGCATGTCTAGATAGCTTATTGACATATTTATGCAGAGTCTTTGCATTTCATCATCCTCATCACTGTCACTGGTCGACAACATATTATTCCTACAGTCCTCGTCATTCTTGCACTGAGTGCTACACTGGCAGAGGTCTATGCATGATAATTTATTGGACCTACACGAGCATCAATATGTTGGAACAGTCTGCTTTGGTCCTACTAATTAGCGCGAACAAGTGCAAAATAATGCGACAAGCGCGAAGAAGTGCGAACCTGCTGTGTCATTGTAGTAGCCATGCTGCAGCGGATCCCGGAACTGGTGCAGAGCAATACCTGCCTGACCGCATAATGTGGCATGGATCTGGACTCGTTGGATGTGCTGCTTGAGATGCAATGCTGACATATCCGCCTGCTTTGAGGTAGACTTGCAGCATGCAGGTTGCCTTGCCTATGTGATAGAACCGTCCCGTGTTGTCTTCCCCCTTGAATACATGGAAGGCTGGTAAACCCTTTGCTCTTTCTGAACCTATATTGGCTGCACTGAGACCACTCCGGACGCCATTTCTCAGCAGAAGGTCATAGTGTGCTATGACCGACTCTGCATCAGGTGGGTTACTCTTTGAAATCAGCGCAGCATTGTGTATGAGCAGTGTATCTGCCTCTTCGTGATTGTTGTCCTCGATTTTCAGCTCGCTGTTGCTGCTAGTTCGTCCTGTGGCAGATGCGATAATCAGCGTTGACGAGCCTTGGTTGTACTCCAGTGTTTTTGCTGCAAGATACTCAGTCAGGTCAGCCTTCGTTCTAAAAGGGGAAAGGAACCGGCTAATTGGGATGTGATTGATGTTGGTGTCATCTCTGGTCTGATAATGGATCAGATCCGTCCCTTGACTCTGTTTCTCCCTTGTGGTATTCTTCAGGAAATCAGCTTTGTATGTCTCCAACACCAGAATGATATAATCACACAGTATGGTATTGAAGCATTCATTGAGGTATGTGACTGTCACTACCAGACTAATGTCTCTGATAAGATCATTCTGGTGTATGAAACAAACAAGCCTGATTCCCTGAAGAATACCACAATGGAGAATCAGAGACAATGAGATTTTCCGATCCAATATCATATATCAGAGATGACACCAACATATCACATTCCAATTATGACCCGTTTCTTTTCCCACGACAAAAAACGAAGACTGATCCGACTGCGTATCTGACAGCAAAAACACTGGAGTACAACCAACATGACCGAGCATGGTGGATCAGCAGTTGGAATGTCCGCCTCATGCACGGGAGGTCCCGGGTTCGATCCCAGACCCGGTCATACCAAAATGGTACCTTCTGCCTTCTAGCCAGGCGCTCGGCATCTATATAATGGAGAAGGGAATTTTAATCACACACTTTACCAGAGGACTGGCCGGCCCCTTCTGTAGCTTTCGCTATATTTTGTAGACGTGTGGCATAGGGCTAATGAATCAGAGATAGGCGCCGCCTTATATGCCAACATTGGCAAGGGAAGGTCTTTAACTCTTAACTTTTTAACAACCAACATGACCAGGGCTCGTCAAAGCTGGATATTGCATCTTCCACAGGGCGTATTACGAGCAACAGCGAGATGCAAATCGAGGACAATGATCACGAAGCGGCGGATACACTGATGATCCATAATACAGGCATCAAAGATAAGCCTGCCTGATGCAGAATTGGTGGTTTTCATTCCATACACTGATGTTCTGGTGATGGTCATGGCACTATTCCTTTGCTGAGAAACCCGTCCATGTCGATGCCTTCCGGAGTAGTCCAAGTACAGCCAATATAGGCAGCTCTAGGTCCAGAAATGCAAATGCTATTCTAGCCTATCACGCAATCACAGGGGCAGGTAACACAGGACGGTTCTCTTGCATAGGCAAGGCAACCAAGCTGCAAGTCTACCTCAGCAGGTGGAGAAGTCATCAGTGCACTGTAGTTGCTTTTAGTTGCCGCTGAAGTCACTGAAGATCGGCTGTCATCACTTTCTACATTCGTCTGTACTGCATACGCACTAAAGGGCATTGATATTGCATTCCCGAGTTGTTCCAAGCAGCACATTCACTGAGTCCAGATCCGGGCCACATTATGAGGTCAAGAAAGCCTTGCTCAGCAGTCGTTCCTGGATCTACTGCAGCATGACTTCTACAAGGACACATCAGCTGATCAGGTAAATCCGGTCCTCCCAACCTTCAAAGCCATCATCGAGATGGTGAGATGCCAGTGCAGAGAAGACTGTTCAACATTGATGCTCTTGTAGGACCAATAATTTACCATGCATAGTTCAGCATGAACTCAGTGCTAGAATGACGAGGACTCTCGGAATGACATGTTGCCGACCAGTGATAGTAATGATCATGATGATGATTATGACATGCAAAGATTTTGCTATAAATTTGTCCAAGAAGCGGCCTAGACATTATAAAAATTATGACTTGCTACACATAAAAGTGCCGAGCCATTATTAACAAACATTATAATATGGTGAACAAGATAAACTGCTATATTTTTATGCAAGCTTTTTTTAACTTTATACCACTGGCATCCTCATGTACGAAAATGTATGTTTAGCCGTGGAAATAATGACTTTAAGTCTATTGGATGCTGAGATATTGAGAAACAGAGATTTTCAAAGCGGCCATTTTGAAAATTCAAGATGGCCGCTTTGTGGTTATGTTTAACTTATTTTACAATGTTCACCAATTTCCTCATCCCTGAAAATGGATGTTTAGCCATTAAAATCATGACTTTAAGCGACTTGAATGCTGAAATATTGAATAACACTGATTTTCAAGGCGGCCATTTTGAAAATCCAAGATGGCCGCTTTGTGGTTATGTTTATCTTATTTTACATTGTACCACTGTCTTCCCCATCCCTGAAAACATATGTTTAGCCGTTAAAATCATGGCTCTAAGCCACTTGAATCCTGAAATATTGAAAAACACTGATTTTCAAGGCGGCCATTTTGAAAATCCAAGATGGCCGCTTTGTGGTTGTGTTGATATTATTTAACATTGTACCATTGTCTTCCCCATCCATGAAAACATATGTTTAGTCGTTCAAATCATTACTCTAGGCCACCTGGAAGCTGAGATAATGAGAAACACGTATTGTTATGGCGGCCATTTTGAAAATCCAAGATGGCCGCCATAAATGCTTCCGGCAAATTGTAAACATTGGTTTTCTGACTTCTTATACTATGCAGATTCCAAAAATGTATAGGTCTACAAATCCCCAAAAAAAGTTTACGAAAGCTAAAATTTCGACATAGTGAACCTGACTACTAACTACATCACCATGCAATGCAGTCGCAAGCATGCCCTATGTACAGTGAACGAACGTGCACGCAAACGTCCGTACAGGAAAGGAGAAGTGTGCACCCAATTCTCGTTTGGTAGACATGGTAGAGGGGAGAGACTGGTGGAGGCAGGTCGTATAGAAAACACCAGAGGTCACATTCCAAGGAACTAGCCGTCTCAAATTACATCTTTGGTTGGGGTGTAGACTTGAGGTACATTCGTTTCTTTGGAGTTATATATGGACATAATTATGGAAATGATGACATTTTTGAAAAATTCGTTAGCCAAGGAATGTCATTTCCACCAAAGTCTCAAAGATGTGACCAGTGCAGAAAATGAATACTTCGGTGAAGAGGATAATTATACCAACATCCTACAAAAACAATGGCAAAACTCGTTCTATTGAAGAGAATTTGACCGATTTAGACTCCCGAGTGAATTTAATATTATGTTCATATAATTTGTTCATAAATGTTCATAAACAACTGTATAGCACACGATACCACACCTGAAAATCGCAATGTATATAGATCAGCCAAAAGAGTGACATTATATCATCAACATCTTAACGAATTAGTTAAATATTGTTCATACAAAACAAAATATTGACAAGTAATTGGTTTCCAATTATGGAACGCTTTCCAATGTGTAATATAAACATTGGTTAACTTATGGTATAGTTTCTTATATTGCCGCGCTGTTCAGTATCGACCACATGGTAGTGTATCCACCTCTCTGGTGTATCAAAAGGGTGCTGATAATATCAGAGAGGTGCTTCCCACCTCTAGCTCTCTGATAATATCATGATAATAAGGACATGAAGGGTACAAATGGGGACCCCTTTCCTCCAAACGAATTCCCTCAAGAATAAATAGAAAACAACGAAAAAAAAAAAACAATTTGAGATGGAGGAAGAAAAAAGGCTGATGTAACATACACCGAGTCGCTGGAAGCCATCATTAAAGGAACCGATAGCGGTATGTGATGTTGATTTATTAGTGTTTTCCAGCCGACAAGCCCGATAGGGGTACATGACGGTGGCCAGAGCACCCGGGTGTTCCCCCGTGCCTACCAGACCCCGAGGCGCTCCGGACTGGTGGAAGAGAGCAGAGCGGGCCCGGAAAGGGGGTAATTTTGTCCATTGCCTACACCCATTTGGTCTAATCCCAAATGTGTCTACATGCAAAGTCAGAATTTAGAGACTTACCATAAGCCTAAGGATTAGGAAATAGGAATAGGGATGAAGAATTATTAGGGTAAAGAGTTGGGATAACGCGTTCAGGTTAAGGTGAAAGTTAGGGTTAGGGTTATAATGAGGGTTAGATTTGGTTAAGGGTTGGGTTCTGTTTAAGGGTTAGGTTCGTTACTTCGTTTGGGTTTGTAATTTGTGACTGCCAAGTTTTGAGTTCGTGAAATCATAGACCTGGAAGTGGAAGTCTCATAGACAAAATGAGAGGTAGACCAAAATGGGTGGAGACCAAACAAATACACTTTACAGAACGGAGCGAGTCGGTATCATGATAAGAAACCGTTTAGCAAACTTCTTGGTATCGTGATAACATGATAAGGACTATTAGGATGTGAAACATATAATTCTGTATCACATTACTGAAAGCGGTAAGCCGGTAACTGTTTTGTTGATGCTAAAATTACCATGGTTATCAGGCCGAGGGCTAAAACATTCCCAAACATATAACTCCTGTCGCTTTCGTTTGTTTCTGCCGCGATGGTGTTGTTATGTTATCCCAAGGAAGTTAAGGAACCCCGTTTAACTTTAAGTAGACCGATATATTACATCTAAATAAAATGATGATCTTATTCAAAGCTAAATATATAGAAAACATTGCCCCTGTTTTGACCCATGAGTTATCCATGTACGAGTTAACCAGTAGAGTAATGTTCCTGGTATAGCAACGCAATGATTAGTAATATGAGGGGTATAGTAGCCCCCTCTTTTTAGGAAAATAAAGAAATAATATTGTTCAACAGTAACTTATGAATAATTGCAAATTTTTAGCCCCAGTCTGGGTGTTTTACTTGAGTGGCACAACACTGTAATTTCAAGCTAATGTATCATATTTTGTAAAAAGACAATCGCGTCTTCACCCCGGCCCACCCTGTTATATTTGGTTGGCCCTGGTTTCACCCCTCATGCCTGGTACACCAGCTCCCTAAGGGGGTAATAATGTTCCTGGTAGCGGGTTATATACATGATCGATGACACTGATTAGCTTGTCATGTGACTAGTATTAATAACTGTGTAGTAGTGGGAGGCTTTGAATGTTGATATGAAATGATTGAAATCGATAGTTGGCTTCTGGAATGTGGGATGATGCAGTAGACTACAGAATGTTTAGGACTATTTTTCTTTCATATATGAGGTACCGCAGTGCATCGCTCTGTTTTATCTTGTCTAATTTGGACCGGAGCTGTATTTCTACCTATGTCCATTCAATTCCCTGCTAATTTCATAGAAAAAGAACACTGTGTACCTAGTAAATACAAGTGAACATTGATGTAAGATTGTATAATAATTATCCATTGATTATATATATGTTGATAATTAGGGAGACACTTCAACAATTTAAAACCATGTCATTCTTCTGTTATCATAAACCAAGTTACAAGGTATACAAGAACAATTTTAAAGCTCCAAGTAATTTTGGTTGAATATCATGGATCACCTTAATCGCTCTGCACGAATCGATGTATCATATTATCTACTTATCTAATATCATTATCTATTTTTAGAATATAATTCAGATTTTAAAGTTCTTCCCGTGTCCAAAGAAAAGTCAATATCTTAATACTGAATTATTCGGACTTTTCAATTCTCACCAATCCTTTCAAGTGTCCACATATAACTTCAAGTTCAAGTAAAATTGCTTAGCAATTGTAATGATTTAGAATCACTATGCTTCAATTATTATATATGGATTGCCATTCTACTTAAATCATATTTATGAAGTAAATACCAGAATTCACTATTTTATCAGCAGCATAATAATATGAACAATTACACGAGCCTTATTCAGCCCCGGCTTCAGGCTAGGGAGGATATTGACATAATCATCTTAATATGTTGGACCACATTGATATCTTGCCAACTATACAATACAGTAGCATGAATGTTAAAATGTCTACATTATTTTGTTGACCCCAAAACATACAATACATATCACTGCCATGCCATATACAACACATACACGTTACACACACACAAAACGCACAGTATTTTCGTCATCCGATACCCACTATTCACAAAGAGCAGCGCAACGCCAAGATTTACCCGAAAATCATTTCAATTGTCGTTTTTGATAATATCAGAGTTGTTTTATAAAATTAGTTAAATGTGTGGTGGTAATCTCATCGCGTTCCGATGGTAATTTTGTCTGAAAAGAATGTTGATGCTTTTCCACTTACCACCAAACGGCAGATCGCTTCGCGAATTCGTTCAGATGTCACGACGCCATGATGGATTCTATAGCCTGTGTACAAAGGGGAAGAAATTCAAAATGGCGGCGCCCATGACGATTATACGACTTTCAACGCATGCATAGCAACGCGCAACGACACACGATGGAACGTACGTACCAAACTAAAATACTAAAGTTGTAAGTGCATTCATATAACGTTTTAAAAGAATACATGATTTAAAATGTATGAAATATAATACGTATTGTTAGCCTGTTTCCTTAGGAGCTAATTCACGCAGTGAAATTATAAATATTCATAATGTAGAAAAATATCGAGCATACACTCTGAAAAGAAGACACATTAGATTATGAAATCACTCTTATGCATAATGTAGAAAAAATATCGAGCATACATTCTAGAAGAAGACACATCAGATTATGAAATCACTATCCAAATATTCATACAATGTCGTAGGCCAATTAGAACAAGAATGATGGAACTAGAAGGAAAAGGGGTGCAGGATAAGAGATAAGAGAAGACGAAAGATGCACGTAGAGGAGAAAATTTTGTTTGAATTAATTTGGGGGTTTAACAAGCTTAATATATTGCATAATCATTATAATAAACAATACGTTATTATAATATTCAATGGGCATATATACACATCGCATACTTTTGCACTGAGCATCAATTCAATGCAGTGAAAGGTCGTCATAGGTAGCCTCTGCAATATGGCTTATTGTTTTGAACTTACGCGTTGACGTAGTCTTGAAAGGTCAAAGGTCAGAGACTAGGAGAAAGGTGCCTCGAATGGCTGAGCTTCTGTACAAATTCCTAGACATGGGCATCTCTGCTGGATATTATCCTTTCGATTATATGATATAAAAATAAATGATCCGATATATTTGTAAGGAAAATTTCGGACGAGCAAATAAAATAATACTTCCTCGATTCAGATGAACAATGAAACACAAATAACTCGGTTTTGATAAATTAAATCATCAGAAAAGACGGCGTTACGAAATCAACCACTGCTAATCTAATATAGAAGCACAAACAACGGGCAAAAACATGAAAGGAAAGAAAATTACCAAAGAATGTGCATGTTGATGGGATATCGCTTTACATCGGCGGTGGACAGAAAGGGTAGGGGTAGAAGAAGGGGGTCATAAATTTAGACAAGATATACAAAAACAAACCCCGAATGTTGAAGGGGTAGAGCGAACCCTCCTTGAGGGTGAAAAGTCAATTAAGACCAGACGTTAAGACCCTCTTGGACTGTGCTAATGGTTCTAGCAGACAACGTGCACAGCAGGGAACCTCCAAACTGTTACAACTAGTAATGAATTCGGAAGTACTAAAGTGTACTTGCAAATTTTTTTTTTAAATGTTCAGAATAGAAATTGTGTTTCTCCCGTGTGTAAACGAATCGTGAATGAATGAAATGATGAGGTTATATTCATTATTGCCTCATTTTACAGTACTTCAATGATTTCGAAGGAATCTCAAATTATCATCAACAATTTTCGTTATTTTGAGAGCAATTTTGCATTAGTTATTTTTATTCTGACTCGTCTAATTACGTCTGTACTAATGTTGCTAACTTCAATCTTGTTATATAATGCATTCAATTATGTATACACACTTTGGCTATGGCAAGATGGACTTTTACAACTTATATCCATAATTACACATTCAGTATGGTATTGGTATAGCTATACAGGGAAGAGGGCATGTGAGACAGACTGATGTCCCAAATAATTTGACAACAAACAAAACAAATACAAACAATTAGGTAATAATATAGTGGTTACAAAATAGAGAAATACATGAAAATATGCCCCTAATGAGTGGCCTACCCCCCCCCCCCCCCTCCGAAATCATTTGACCCACACTACACCACTAGACACTAATATCCAAGCACACAAGATACATATAGTAATGTATTTTTAGAAGAAGGTGATCACGTGGTCTTGAGGAGGGCAATGATTTTTTACGAGTGTCTCTGTTTATCCGCTTGATCCAAAAAGATTCGGTGTCATCAGGTTTCGGTCGCTCGAGAACGGAACTTTGATGCCCCTCGAAAGACGTCTATTGTTGAATCATCATCATCACGTTGGCTAACACATTTACTGTCTCTCCCCCCCCCCCCCCCCCCCCCTCATCTCACCCTCTTTTGAATGGCTGTATGTTGATGCGTTTATAGTCAATTAAGCAATTAATTCGAATGGTTTAATTAAGTTTGAAGTTCTATTACGTAATGTCTGTAGGCTTTTTTTGTAGAGTGGTTTATAATTTTTTTCAGATTTGATATACCCCAAACATGTTCATAACTATTTGATAGGTAAAACCGTAAACAGTAAAGTGATAATGTGAGTAATTTTCAATCGACGCCTAGGTCTATTGTGAAATTTATCGTATTATGATATTGATTATGTAATACGTTGAAAGTTGGATATGTTTAAGAAATATGTTACTCATGACTATACAGACTGTACTTGTACTTGTACTGTCTTTGTACTTCAGGTTAATATAGTTTTTGTTTTTTGTTTTATAGTAACAAGTCAATTTATATACCTGACATGTTGTCATTGAACAATTATTCAGGAAACCACGGTGATCACACTGAATTTATATTTACTTTCATAATAATGATAGCTGACAAAGTAGTGTGAATTAGTACATTATAAACTGTACGTTGTATTAAAAAGTATGATATATTTTTTTTGTTCAAGGGTCGTTGAACTTGTTGCTCAGAAAACGGTACTCGATGTATATAATATACCCATGGTAGTGGGAGTCTGGTAGTGTACCCCACTAACCCAGGCCCGCCCGTGCCCTCCCGGGTGGTAGAGCAGGGCGACCGCTATAGTGTGTCGCCGCGGATGATTACATTAGCAGGCATTATCACTCGGCCCGCTAGGCTAGGGCGCGATGCGGAAACGAGTACCGTGGGTGGAAGAGTTTGGACTTTGGAGCCGCTGATAATCAATTCCATTACCACCGTGCTATGAGAGAACGCCAGCGGGGCGGTTCTCCGGTGCCCGCGCTGGTTGAAAGGTGGTATTACACTGAACTTGCTGAAAGTGTGATTGTGAGTCGTTCGGTATACATTTTTATAATTATACGTCTTTGAAAATAAGTTTTCAAATATTTAAATAATGATATGAACGGTAGGATATATACAGGGTGGATTTATTTCAATTAACAAGTTGAAATACACGAAAAGTTTAACAACACAACATCTACCTTCAATTGTATTATTTTAAAAATATCAGATTTCTACCATAATGTGAATGTTTAGTTTTCTTCCTGCCTCCTACATACATATACAATTAACATTACTTTCTTTACTGAACATAATTGATAAATGTCAGAAGTATCAAATACCCTAACCATGAGATAGTCAAAACACCTCATGTTTTATCTACGTCGATTTGTTGCACCAGTATTGGCGATAAATTCTTATCTATAAATGAACATCCCTATTATAATACAAATCTATGAAAAGTTCATCACCCGAGCGAGACGTGCTCGTGCGTTCATCTGCATAATTAGTGAAATCATTTTCGACTCGTCAGTGTCAGCGAATCACAAGGCGTGTCTCTCTCGGGAGGGAACCCCCCGCGACGCCCGGACGGACCAATGATTTACGATCGTCGAGACTTTCTTGCATAATTTACCGATGTCGTCATAATCAGTGTCAGCTCTTCTCTGTCCCCCTCTCACCCCCTCTCTATGTCACTCCCTTCCCATTATGCAGGTGTATTGTAAACTGGGAATGGAGACTAAGGGGAAAGCGAGAACCCCTAATTATGTGTTCCACTCCCCCTTTGAAAGAAAGTATGATGACAAAATAAAATTACTATTTATTTCGTATTAATCCTTATTTCCTTTCTTTGTGTATATATGTATCATTATTTTTATCTATTTATTTATTTATTGTTATGTTTGTTTGTTTTGTTTTGTTTTTTTTTTGGGGGGGGGGGGAGGAATGGGGATCTCCCTGTCGCCCTCTTCATGGCGAACCTTTTACTTCCTCTTGAAGAGGATAAACACACGGATACGAATTAAGAAAACAAATATAACAAAATACAGGTACTACCTCCTTGATTCTACCACCTCCCTGCCTTTGCCATGCCCCAACCCTTATGACCACGCTATACGCTGCCCCAAACCCTCACATTTGTATTCTCTCATTGTCTCTCTCCCTCTCTATTTTTGTAAAAATCTTCTTATGCATTTCCCCCTAATTCGATGGTTGACTTGCAATGAACCATCCTACCCCCGTCCCGTCCCATAATGCACACCTCGAGACCTTAACCTTGGGCACCAACGGCCAATCAGCGAAGCCCAAAAAGTCCACGACTTGAAAAATGAGTGGAATAGGACTGGTATTCGCGTGCTGCGTCGCTGAATGGAGAAAGTTTCAAATTTGTCCCATCAAAAATGACTATACAAAATTAAGAATACAAGCTTGGAAAATTAAAGCAAGAATGCACAATAAAAAGTTTTATAATCAATATATTGTTTGATAAGTAAAGTTTTCATCAGAACATGTATATAGGGGACGCACAAACTATAGACACTCACACATCACGATCACAGCTATATTATAGAAGTCACGTCACGCCAGTAAACTTTCACAAATATCCCCAAACACTTGCACAACTGCGACTGCGTTAATCCGAAATCCAGAAGATCTCGCGCAGATCTCCCCTCTCGAGTTCAGCGCCGTACATCCAGGTTCTCCAGCTCAATTCGCTTGCGCTATAGGCTTTTTAGTTGTTGGTGGTATATACTATAGGCTATCAGAGATTTGTTTCGCCAGCACCGCATTTGTTGTGATAGACTTTACCTGGGATGGACCGATAATGTTCTACTCTGCGCCAGTGCTAACATTCTTTACATCTTTTAGTGGACAAAATATCTCTCAACTTTCTACACATTACATTAAATACAATTATATTTTCTCATGTTTCTCGCTCTCTTGAGAGTCGATTTTGATTTTCCTAAGTCTTCATCTAAATATTGAATAATGTTAACTTTTTGTTCTTTATCGACTAACAGTAACATCAAATTTCTTATCAATACAGCCGATTTAGTATAACACATTCAGTGAAAGTATACCTCTTTTAGTATTGGTTCAATAGCTGCAGCTCTGCATAATCACTGTACTGCTTACTTGAAGGTGATACCTCGCTCTCTCTCTCTGCTCATTTCGGAATCTACGCGCCAAGTGATTAGTCACCTAACTTCAGTCAGTCACTGTCGTCTGCTACTCACGTTCGTAATCGGTCGCAGCTTCAGTCAGTTGATGAGCAAGAAAAAACGCTTTCAATTTGTAGTTTGGATTTCACTTGTACAAGAAGGAGAAAACGGGAATTTATAATATTATCATCATTCCAGTGTAAATTTGCTGTGATTATTACCTGGGCAATTGTCAACATCAGCAGCATCAGTCAGCATCGTCCAAATAACACCGCCGACGCAAAAGTCAGCTTACACTAGCAGCAGCAGCAGAGCTGGCGCTCCAGCTGGCTATGGATATTACGAACCAAGCCGACCCGCTGTCTCCCCGTGCCAACGCGTTCAGCATAGCCTCACTGATCAACCCGAGCGACCGGGGCGGGGAGGACGACGACGATCTGAGTCACGCCGGCACTGGCGGCGTGGTGTGCCAGGACAACTCTGTCAACTCGCTGCAGGCGCTGCAAGAGGTGCATAACGGGAACGGCGATTGGTCGCTGCGATACAACAGCGACTACCAGGCAATGGAAGGTAACGAGATAATATATATATATTTTTTTATTTTTATTTATTTTTTTATTAATTACGTCTTCTTATTCTTCTTTATGACGATGTTTGTCACCTGTTTGTAACTTTGTATTTGATGATGAAAGTAATTTCGAACTAGTCGCTTTTTATTTTATTTTTGTTAATTTGTAATAGTTTATTCTTTTTTCTTTCAATGTTGTTTAGCAACCCTAGCGTACGTCATGTACGTGTAAGAAGTAGGAAACCAAATTGAAGTTCAAGTTTATAAAGAGCTCCTTTGTAATGTATACATAATTATAGGCGTATAGCTTTTTTTTTAAATTTGAAAATGTTGTCTTATCTCTGTATGCTGTATGCATGTTGAACATGAGCGAGGTGGAAATTAGAAAATGAATACAAGCCACAAGGACGTATTTGAAGCTCGATATGTAAATTGTAATGTTCAGTTATATTATAATTATTGTTCTTCAGTCCATTTATGTCCATTTATGGTGTTGATACATATTTTAAATCTTTGTTTTTAAATGTAAGATCCATTTGTAAATAGGCTATACGAATATACCGGCCAGTTATTTTTTAATTTTTTTTCCAGAGGCTTCGTTTCAGAAAAGAAAAATAATAAAAACTAAATATCAACTGTCATGACTGTTAAGTAGTTTGTAATGATCACGTACGTGTTATTTTGATACTCTTATCATAAACCTACAGTACTATACAACATACATGAAGCCATGTGTGAAAACTGAGGTTTGGATTATTTTCTTCATATAATTTTGTTTTTAAAGTAGAATGCAGTCTATGTGTAATTATTGCTATTAATACGACAATAATCCGCGATAACAAATTAATTATGTATCTTGAAAATATGGATATCATATTTGTATAAATAATTTGATTTTAAAATCAACATCAATTATTGAAGATCATTACATGATCAGAAAGATCTGTCACTCAGAGTAATTGCAATCAAATGAAATGGAAATGTAATACATAAATGCGATTAGAATTTAGAAATGTCATGTAATTTGCAAAGATATAATAATAATATATGAATTTTCAAGTATCTCGTTCGATTAGAGCTTTGTCGGTGGGCTGACGGATTTTATTTTGAAAAAATTGATGTCTCGATAGAGTTTATCTTTATACCAGTATCATGACTATAGTATAGGACCATGTGTTATTTTAGTGCCGTATATAGTTCGGGACCGTTTGAGATGTGATTGAGATCCCATTTTCTGCCGTCATCTTATTTTCACGTCACGTCACGTCACCCCCACCCCCATAAATATGTCGTTACCAGAGTGGGGAGGGTTTGTTTATCTGCACTATATTATCCAGTTCGTGCCCCCGTACCAACTCACAGTCTCACACTGAATAGTGAAAACGCGCCAAACTCATGGGATTATTACGCCATCTCAATCTTCTCCTTATTCTTTATTCTCTTTTTAAAGCTACTGTTTGAGTTTTAGCAGTATAAATTCTTATTTTTTTAAAGACAGAAATTAGGTCGACAATTTTATTGTAATTTACCAACTCACATTGAATAGTGAAAACGCGCCGAACTCATGGGATTATTACGCCATCTCATTCCTCTACTTCTCCTTTCTCATTTTAAAGCTACTGTTTGAGTTTTAGCAGTATAAATTCTTATTTTTTTAAAAGACAGAAATGAGGTCGACAATTTTATTGTAATTTACCAACTCACATTGAATAGTGAAAACGCGCCAAACTCCTGGGATTAATACCATGTTACGCCATCTCAATCCAGACCTCGCCTTCTTCTTATTTCTCTTTTTAAAGCTACTGTTTGAGTTTTAGCAGTATACATTCTTATTTTTTTAAAAGACAGAAATGAGGTCGACAATTTTGTTGTAATTTACCGTGGTCATGTTAATTATATTAATACAAAAATTAATACCGATGCACCTCATGCACGGTTAATTTGTTGAAAATAACGTAATATTTTCAAAAAGAAAGACAAAAGAAAAAAAACTTGTTACTAGAGTGGGGAAGGTTTGTTTATCTGCACTATATTGTCCAGTTCGTGCCCACGTACCAACCCAGAAAAGTGAAAACGCGCCAAACTCTTGGGATTATTACGCCATCTCAATCCTCTCCTTCTTCTTTATCATTTTAAAGCTACTGTTTGATACTTGTGGTAGAATTTCGTTGAAACAAAATTGCCTAGACAGTTATTTATATACTAAGTGGTTAAAATTACTGCCGAAAAATATTTATCTACAAACAAATTACCAATCATAAGTGTATATTATTTTTATCCTGATTCACGACCAATAATTAATGATTTATTTTAATTTGTTGTAAACAGTAGACATTCTGAAAACAATAATTAAGTCTTGTAATAGTTGACACCATGCACATTTATAAATTAGTGTTTAATTCAAAAGGTATACGGTACAATGGCCAGTGTCATAATTAAATTTTATTTAAATTTTATAATGGGGCCAACTGGAGGCGAATAACACTAATTTTTAAAGCAAAATTATTTTAAGCTTTTCATGGTATTTACCCGAACACAAAATGCTTACGAAAAAATATTCCGAAGACCGAAAGATCCACAGATTGAATATCCTCTAAACTAGTAGTATACTGCAAGAACCAATACTTAAGTTTCTCTTTAACTGTTCCTTAACTGGTTCTCCAACGCCCCCTTTTCGAGCCTCTTTGATGCTTTACATCACAAGAAAAATGGGCGTGAGAAAGTGTAAAGACATCAACACAGGATCCTACCAAGTGTCAAAAGTATTTATAAAATGATAAACATATCGCAGTGAAATAACATTTATGAAACGCGACAAAGTGATAACAACATTTTTGGACTGAAAGTTGAAAGTAGAAAGCCCCCCAAAATAAAAAGTGTTGTTTGTATTTTTGTAACCTAGTTTACTACATCGATGACACATTGAAGAGGAGATGTTCGGGGAAATTGAGAATGGTGGGCTCATGAGCCTCATGTCGGATATAGAATAGATTGAAGTACACGTTGTTCCAATTACATAACTCCGTTATTTTGATGAGGAAAGGTGACATTATTTTGTTGTGGAATATATAGGGATGTATGGTAACGTTCATGTCGTGATTTATTTGAAAACAAATCAAATGTATTTCTATTTTGTACCGTTTCTTGTCTTGTTTATCACGTTCGTGGAACTTCCAATGAGGGATGGGGTTGGGGCAAAAATGTAAAGTGGAAGGTTGCATATAGAGTTCACGTCCTCAATTTAAAAAATAAATCAAAGATGTTTTATTACGAGAATTCGTTGAACGCTTGTTTATGGAACTGCAGGGGGAGGTGTTATGTTGTTGTGGAAAAGTGTCGTGATTTAAACAAAAATCAAAAATGTTTTTATGCTGTTAACCCGTTTATCGTGTTTATTCATCCTGAACATGCTGAAGTTGGGCGAATGGTGTTGGTAGAAAATGAAGAATGGTATAAACCATAGTGTTCATCCCGAGATTTGAGAAAAAAAGGAAAATAAAATCAAAGTCGTTTTTATTGTATAACTTCATTTATCATTATTTAGAGTAAGGAGGAGTTGACGTTTGTGGAAGTGAAATATGGTATGATATTTTCATGTCGTGATTTACAACGCGCAGGAGAAATTGAGACATTGAATTAAACAAAAGAAAAACGTGTTTAAATTGTAAAAAAAATTAAATCGTTTATTATGTTTGTGGATCTTGGGAAGGGGGTGTTGGGGGAAATGATGACTGGTATAATACTTCAGTTAGAGTTTATGTCGTGATTTATAACGCGCGGTAAGATTGAGACAATTATGGAACGAGCATCTTTCGATATGGTCGTTTGGTGACGGTGAAAGACGTTGTTATAGCGCGAAGATTCATTTATAGATGATGGTGCGATTGAAAGAAAATGAATTATTTTATTCATGCGAAATTTGAATGTTTTTAAAAGAAAGTGGTACATTTATAATCTTGCAGAAAATATATTTATAACATGTATAATGCGCTGTAAGATGGTGACAATTATGGAACAAGCATATTTCGCTATGGTCGTTTGATAACGGTGAAAGACGTTGTTATAGCTCGGAGATTCATCTATATAATTATGATGATACACTTGGAAGGAGACTAGGAAAAGGTTTACATTGAATGTGTTTTTAAAAAGAAAGTGGTACAGTTATTATCATTCAGGAAATAATTATGTTTCATCTCATGATCTCAGTGATCTTACAACGCATGTTGCTTGAGAAATCACAATCTTGAACTGTGTAAATACCATTAAATTTACAATTCAATTTCAATTTCAATTTCAATTTATTCATGTTTCCAACAAAACATAACAAATCAATTATAATCATTTACACAAATGAAGGTATACGTATTGGAAACAATTAGAGTGAGCCGTCTCAATCTCATGTAGAGGAAACTTTCAATGATTTTTGCAGTTATACCCAAGATACTTCTTATTATTTTGTGTACAATATTATTTTGTTTACCGTTATTGTCATGTTGATCATATACTAAATTTTTTCCCATGATGTTACTGACATAATAAGAATTGAGTGGCGTCATTTTGAGTAAATTAAGGAGATGCATCGAGTACATCGAGTTTAGATTTCAAGTTTATCTCTTATTACTCTGTTGTTCGAGGATGAATAATTGTATATTGTACTTTGAATATAAAGAGAAACGCCGGAAAGTTGAACAATTAGAACATTAGTGTAAACATGGTATAAAGGGGAACTTTATTCCATTTAGGGAATAAAACAAAAACACTCAAAAAGTATCTTCTTCTGCATACAAATCCAAATTATAAACCATTATTATATAAAAAGGAGTTGAATAATGTGTGGCAATAAGTATTGCGGAATCTGTCTTATCATGTACATGGTGGTATAGTTCAAGTCTGTATACCTATTATAAGTTCACCCCGAGTCTCACGGGGGATGTCGGTAGGCGGCGTGCTAGCAGCGCCCTGCGTCCCGCAGGTGAACCCGAGGTACACGGCTGGTGTCCGGTGCTCCGCCCGCTAGCTCCCGTACGCTGCCGTGACGGCAACTCCCTTTCTGGATTGTACAGTGCTTCTGTAAAGTGTATACGCGCGCTGTGCGTGGCAGAAAGCGATGCTGTTAAAAAAAATACATTTTCCTTATCTACTGATAGCTTACTTACTCTTTGTTTCGCTTTCCATCTTCTTTTAGGCTTGCTATACATCATGTTTTGGTTCCATGCACGTTTTCTTATGCTTCCCTTCGTCATCTCTTCCACCTTTATACTTTTATATTTTCCATCCGGCCTTCTTTCCGAAATACAATTATTTTCCCTGTCTTTTTGGTCGACGGTATTTGCCTTTCTCGTGACCTAAAAGGTTCGAACTTTAGTTCTCTTTCCTTGACCTCGATGTGATCATCAGATTTTTGGTGCAACTCTTCCCTCACCCTATACACTCCTAAATATTTTCTCATTCTTACTACTCATATTTGAATAACCTAATTCCAAAAGGTGTTAAATCCACTTTCTCAACTTTGGAGAAGAATGATTGATAATGTAATGTCCATCTTGAGCATGTTTATACACAACCATACGGTATTATGGAAATATGAACAATTGAAAATGTATTGACAGCCCTTTACATTGCCCTCTCCTCTCTCTCCCTCTCTCCCTTATCTTCAATTCTTTATTTTTGTTTGTTAAAGGGATCCAGTAACTTTGTTGACATTTGCAAAAAAGTGATGAATGGTTGATAGTTATACAATGTATATTTTTGTTATCTGATATGTCCACTGGGTATTATGTGAAAATCCAAATTAAATGGACGTTATAACTTATATGGCCGAGTAATGGGCAAAAATGCAAAGTGATAATTATTCACTAACTCATTGCGCTGACTTTGAACACGGCTACGACTATCCAGTGGATATTTTAACTTCTGAACCCTTCAATCGTAAATATCTTTTTGACGAAAGGGAAATTTGAACAAACAGAATCTGTCCCATTCTTTTAATGCAAATACAAATATAATAAGGTATGAGGGAACCGCTAATAGAATCCCAATTAGATTTTTAGGATTTGGACAATGTTACTAGATCCCTTTTGATCTCTCTCTCCCTCTAATGTTGTCTGTTTTCTCATGATGAATACGAGATGCATTGGCTATCATCCTCCCCCACCCCCCCCCCCCCCCTCCCCAACCCCTCTACAAAAGTCATCTGCTCGCGACTCTGCATCCTCTCTCTTCCACCCCGGATATCTCACCGCGTGTAGCACATGTGGCTACAATGAGTGACGTATTTATCCATTCATTTTTATTGTGAAATTGTAAAATGAAATTAGGTCCGCTTTTTTGTACCCATGGCATAAGTAAGAATGCAAGATCAACTCCTTGTATTGGACCCCCCCCCCCCCTATTCAGTGGCGCAGCGAAGAGCAAAGGGGGGGGGGGCAAACTCCCTCCTTTGGGTGACGTATTAATTTGTTTTATACAGTAGATAAAGTCATGTTAACTAATGAATGAACAATGTAGTCAGTGTAGTTAGGTTTTTTCTCCACAATTCAGTGACGTAGCTAAGGGGAGGGGAAAAAGGTTGGGGGTTATCATTTATGCTCCCTTGCGGGTATTCATACCATCTGACTATAATAACTCATGTTCGAAACAAACAAAAACATGAAACAAAACTGATTTCGGTTAAAATTGCCTCCTATGCAAATTAAAATCCCTCGTAATCTCGAACTGCCCCATCCATTTGGAAAGTAATGGAATAATGTCTTTCCATTCCCCCCCCCCCCTCATTTGGGCAAGTTGCCCTCTTAGAATTTAACTTGTCCCACCCCTACCATCCCTATTTAGAGCTATGCCACTATGCATCACTTGCTCACCTTTTCTTTCTCAATGTTCCTCGGTTTTGATCCACCTTTTCTTGAGAGACTGTGAGATTTTGGAATCGGGGGAGAGGGGTCATTCGTATGACATTGGGAAGGTGGACGAACCTGATGATATTACTCATGCGTCCTGTACAAGATGATTTGTGTTTTTTTGTTCGTTTTTTCTTGAAGTTATTTATGAAGTCAGCAACTTACACTATTTCTCAAAGTTCGTCATTATTATTCAGAGGTTGAATGTATTAGATGAGTAATATAATTTAATACATTAATGATTTTACAAGGTGTAAGATGTAGAAGATAAACTGATGCAGTTTGATTTTCTTTAGAATTAGAAAGACACTCAAGCTATAATTATCCAAATGGATAACTAAGCAGACAAACATACAAACATACCGACAAACAAACAAACAAACAGGCAAACAAACAAACATGCATACATGCAAACTTACACAAATACAGACAGACACATACAACAATACACATAAACAAACATACAAATAAACAAACAAACAAACAAACTAACGAACAACAGACTTTGTGTGCATGAAAATCAAATCATTTTTGAAAATGCTACTGTCCGCATTTGTCCTCGAAATTTCGGACATGTCTTCAAGTAATAATCTACACGTTTAATTTGAAGGACTTCTGCCGCGATGTATTGAGTAATAAACACGTTTATTGTTGGCAAATCTAAGCTTGTATTGACCGGCCATACGGATGGAGTGAGTGATCTATTTTATTAATTTGTTTTGCTTGGATGAATAAAACATCGCTGACTGATGCAATTCGGGCTGGGTGCGTTGCCATTGGGAGCAGCTGTTGCGGGCCTGACGTATCAATGCTAACGCGAGAATTAAGAGCTCGATAATAAATTATTTTAATTTGCGAGTTAAAATTCGCCACCAAGGATTCACCACGGACCTGGCGAGTATTGATGATGATTGTAATTGTAATGATGATTGTTGGGACTTGGAAAGAGCAAAATAATTAAGTCATGCCCCCTCCTGGATGTTGTTATCCACATATAATTCTTAACATTGTACCAGACTTGACCTGTTGTGAGAGAATCAATGATGATTATAATGAATGACCGCAGATGGATTTTAATTATTTTGTCCTTAGATTTTTGTGTACAAATAATTGTGATACTGATCTTGATAGTCAATTTGCCACAAAAGGCTGCCACGCGGAATATATTGATGATAACGATGATGATGATGATGATGATGATGATGATGATGATGATGACGACGACGACGACGACGACGACAAACACTAGTAGGATGATGATGAAGATGATAGTGACGTCGTCGACGATGATAAGCCTATAATGAAGAATTTGATGGTGATGTGATAATGATGATGAAAACGATGATAATGATGACGATGATGATGCCAAATTGCCAATGTTGACGATAATTATGATGATACAAATTGTAATCGTGGAGGGGTAAAGGAACTGCCGTTTTGAACCTTCATGGCATGTACTGGATTACGAAGTTCCATTTAAATTACAATAAAACGAAGGTAGCTGGTTTAATAGCTCGATAATAAATTTACCAACAAGGTTGAATATCGCTATACTTTTGATTACTGCTAGTTATAGGTTTAGGGTCTTGTTGATTGAACTAGTTACTCTATACATGCCCTCCTATATATAGACATCGCTATTCAATTGAATATAACACCTCTCCCTTTATAGTATAATCCATGTTAATACCATGGTACTATCCATGTTAATACAATGTCCACCATATTAGCAATAAGAAAGGGGTTAATAAAGGGGGAAAACTCGGTAATAAATTTACCACCAAGGTTGAAATGTCGTGATTATTGATGATGATGATGAAGATTGGGATTAGGAGGAAGGGGGAGAGAGTGAGAGTCAGCTAGCTCAAGAAGTCAACGACCCGGACCAGCCGAAGGACTACGCCGGGCCGCGGTGGGCGCGGGAGGGAGGAGCCACGACGCACATGCCGTCTTGCTGCCGACAAAGGCGCAAGACGGATGATGATAAACGGGTATAATTGAGAGTGATTTCTGCTGATGATATCAGTCTTTTACCTTTTTTTAAAGACCCTGGAATTTCGATCTTATATTAACCAGTCGCAATTCATTTGACTTTTTTGTTCGTTCTCCTGTTTTCTTTGGTCTTCAATTTCTGGTGAATCGATGAGTTCTTCTGGCATTAGTCATTTCAGCTTCAGCTAAAATATGTGACTTCACGAGAAAAAAAAGGGGGGGGGGGGGGTGGGGTAAGCGGGAATGACTTGTTGGGGTCGGGATGGGGGGGGGGGGGGGGGTTCGCATTATATGAAAACGATTAGCAGGAATTCACATCACTACTAATGTTCGTTAACATGTAATAATAATTATCTGTGTAATTAAAATGTTCGCAATTATTTTGAATGCATGCACGCACTCTGTTTGAACTTACATTTATTTCAGAGATAGTTTCAGTCTTTAGATTATGAACTCTTGAACCGATACCATGCAGGTTGTCCTATTTACGTTCACATTCAGTAGTCATTACTTTTGTTTATGATAGCTTGCCATATTGCTCGCCCTACCATGCTTATACTACCCATAACAGTAGTTCACACCATGTTCACACGTTTGTATTATTTTTTATTTCACTTATCTTATGCGATATATTTTCTTACTTCATCTTAGGTCACGTACTTTTGTTTGTGTAACTAATGTTGTACGACCTGATACGACGACGTTCGAAGTAATATACGACTTTTCCACGGCAGCCATGACAGCAAACGTATTATGATACACGACTTGGCCACGTTGATATCCCCATATACCCATAGCCGTCAACATGCGGGGGACGGGGAGGGGGGGGGGGCACCCCCCCCCCCTCACACACATACACACACACACACACACACACACACATTATACAGTAGAGTGGATTATCCCCCCCCTCCCCCACTTTTGCATAGTTATGTATACATTATGTATGTTTGATTCCATAGCTTGCACTACAATTATGTGAAATTTCTATCTCAGGTATGCACCACATCACACAATTTCAAACCCCAAAATGTGAAAGCTCCACACCCTCCCCCGCTCGGTCACTTCGCTCCCTGGCAACCCCCCTACTTTTGAGAAGCTATTGACGCTCTTGCATATACCTTCATTATGGTCAGTCCAGACAAACCTTTTACGCTTATCATGTCATAGCTATACGGGAATATACAGAGCTAAGTCATTTGTTCACTTCACATATAGTGTTCCTGCCTCATCCCCTATAATATTAATACCCCAACCTCTGAACCAGCCCCACAGACTAAAACAACGTAATTTTCAACTCATCGTCACATTGTAATAATTATTCAACATGAATATATTTATAGCCATACTTCAGTTCCAATTTCAGGTCACTGACTTCTGTTACAAGAAATCAGGATATTGTACTGATTTAACGTGACCTTGATAATTAAGATAATCACCATAATCACAAGATTTAGGAATTGTATTATTTATTTATTTTTATTTTTTATTTATTCAGTCTTCTTTAAAAACACAGGGTAGCCCCATTCAGTGCCACAAAGGCCTGCTTTACAAGAGTATTGAAATAATCGTGGTGCTGTGCACTACAAGCGAAAAAACTGTTCATTTATTTTATGTAATTTTGGTAGAGATGACAAAAACATGTCAATTCGCGTACTTATGCAACTCAACAATTTGGGTTTTTACTTATATTACAATTCTCAAAACTTTACGAAATGTGTATGGACTGGTTTATGAGTGTGAGTCTCAGACTCAGAGAATGGATGAGGGTGGGGTATAATAATGCCATAACGTTCCTGCTCACTCAGGCTCACTGTGAAGAGCATGGTGAAGTGTACCGGAAGCGTAGATGTGTGTTTGAGGTGATTCGATGTGACAGCAACATGTATATATGCCATGTACGAGGCTTCCGACCAGAGAGCTGGTCTCCCACCTCTCTGTTCCGACTTTCACTTGTGCGGCAAGCTAGTGCGTATCGGTGTGTGGTTTTGCCCAAATGTAAGGTTAATTTTATCTCCGAATTTTGCTCTGAATGCGAGGTGATTTTGCCCGAATATAATATGATTTTGACCAAATAGTTAGTAGTGTTGCTCTCGGCAGGAGGAAGTGGAGCCGGAGGGGGGAGGGGGGGAGGGGGGAGGGGGCGGTAGACACTTTCTTTTTCATGTTCAAGTAGGCATCGCTTGGCGGTGACCGATCATGCCGGTGACGGAATGACACTCGACTTACCTTGATAATACATTTTAATAATTATTATAATCATGTGATGTAATGAAATGCAACGGAAGACACTTCCTTAACCCTTTCCTCACTTGAGTGCCATTTAGCATAGACTGTCAATATTCAATGATTACTATAAATTGGCATTTCATGTAGAATCTCGAAAGGGACCGATTAATATTTGGTATAATATGATTATAGTAAATTACTGTAATATATGTACGATCTTCTCAAATTTTCTGAGGGGTTCAGAAGTCATTGTACCTAAAGAAGTTTGATGCAATGTCATGTACACCCATAAATTCCAGAAAGAGCACATCACCGATGATCGCAGATGAGAAAGAGGTATAGAATTGCCGACGGCATTTGGATCGCTCCCCGATCATTGTCCCTTCTTCCTGTAACAGCTCATTTCATAATTCAGACAGGATTGTTCGCTCTCATCCCTTCCCACAAAATACCGCCCTGCTTCCTAGGACCAGCTAGTCTTACTTCAGTCCTAAGTTGACTTGTAGAAGATCAAAATTTAACTTTCGATTGTTCCGATTCAATCGGCTTTCAGTCAAAACGCTTGGTAGTATTGCATTGGTGAACTCTGCATTCCTCACTACAATTTATTTTAGTTTATATTGGCATTAACCGACAGATTAAGATGATTTAGATTAAAACAATAATGGGTTACCACCTGAAATTAGACAAATTTTCACGCCGTTTCTTCGCGCCCTTTTCCCCGATTCACGGGTTCATTAGAAGCAGACGACACCGACCGATATTGATCGCACATGATCGCACCAGATTTGTTGCTTGATGCGGAAACCCGCCAATTAGTTCCTAAGTGAATCACATCAAAGACGGTCTGTGAGATCTTCCCCGATCCAACGATTCAACGTGCTATGATGAGTAGTTGCGTTCGAATACACTTGTCTACATACTCATGATCATTACTTTTAAAATTGCATTTCTTCTGATTTTAGTGTACAATGCATTACTTTAAAAAATAACGTGTTTCGGGATAATCTGTTCACTTTGTCTTATAAAAGTGATTAATTTGCGCTAAGTCACTTTTTGTACTTCAGAGATAAACATGTGTACAGTTTGAAATCTAAGTAGAAACTACATGTATACGTAGCTCTCCTCTAAAAAAAAAAAAAATATTAATGAATATTCCCCAAATAAGGCATAATTATTACTTTAAAAGGGGCACCACTTAAAGGACGCTCGACCTACAGGTTGGTTCATGATAATTATGCGTTACTCAATTTTATTAGTCAACAAACATTCTCATGCTTATTCCCCTATTGTCTCATTCTTGTCGGGTCATGCAATACATGAGTATAATCGCGTAGGGATAATGTTGTAGTGTGTAGGGAAGCCCGCCAATTGATTAGTTCACTAATTGAATAAATCAAGTAAATAGCCCTGCGAGAGCTTCCCACGTGCTCAAGCCTCTCAGCTACTGTCTAGATCGCTTGCAGGATACTGACTGTCCTTCTAACTAGACAGATATGGCTTCATGCTAAACCATTGCTTCATACTGTGAATCGTTTACTAGTATTAGAAAGTGTAACCCTGATGAAAATCTATCTTGTTTGTTGCGAATAGCAGAAATCATACTTCTCCTCTGTATATATTCTTCTTGTTCCGTCTGCATGTCGTCGTCGTCGTCGTCGTTGTTTGTTTTTGTCTTTCTCTCAAGCTAACCCCTCTCGTGTTTTGGGGATCTTGGTCATGTGGAACTTCCTTGTCCAGGAGCGTTTGGTGGATTCGAGGGAACGAAGCAACCGAGCCTTGGGAAAGGGTGTGGGTCTGTGGGAGGGGGTTCACTTAATTCTCTAATGGTCATGATGGTATGGACTTTGGGAAATGTTGGATGAAACACATGTAAACTGGCAAGAAAATCACTTTGTCTTTATTATAATGAGTATTTGCCATAATAAGACATACATTAGATTGGGTATGTGGGTGTGTGGGTATGTGGGGGTTGCAGCTTTCCAAGCAACACCGAACCCCCCCCCCCCCCACCCCCCCCCCCCCTCTCTCATCTCACGAACGGTACGCTAAGGCGTCATTCCTATTCGTTTTCTAGTTATGCTGATCAGTAAAAAATATAATGTTTTATTTTCGGGAGTTTCTTTCCAGTACGGAAGATATCACCCTGCAATTTAGTTTACACTGAACTCTAAATACAAATTCACAGGGGCTCTTTTGAGATTTGTGGGGCGCTTTTATTGTGTTTTTTTTTATAGGGGGAGGGGGGGGGGGGTAAATCACCCTGACCCCCTCTGTATTTTTTCTCTGCTTCTGAATGTCTGTGGGGTCGCTAACATGCGGGTTGTCCTTTCTCCTCCTGGATAATATGTAAAGATGATCTATTGGATGATATTTCAGCCACTCCATCCGTCATCTTCAACTCGATGATGCGAAAACTATAGGATCGAGTTCGCTCGACATCCAGAGAATCCAGACGGGCGATTTGATCGTTTTTGTTTTGTTTATCTGTTGGGGGTATTTGGGCACTGACTATGCTTCTACACAGTGGCACTGGCTTGCGACAGTGACGTATATATATATCAATGCAATGTCAACGCAAAAGAATGCTGTTTATCTGTTTGTTGTTCTTTGGTTTTGTCTTTTAAAATTAAAATCGATACAAAAAACATGGACAAGAGAGGACGAGGGTGGTTTATTTATGGTCGCTCGGTCTACTCCCATTTGGTCTACGTTTAATTTGGTCCATTACATGATGGCTGAAACTTTAATTTTGCCAAATCTTAACTTGACCCCCCCCCCCCCCCCCCCCCATTCCAGAATACAACCCTTACCCTAATCCAAATCCTTCCGATTGATCCTAATCCCTACATTTAATGTAACGCCCCTCAAATCGGACTTCGCTATAAAATATATAGGTGTAGAAACAAAATTTGAGTGAAGACTGAAGACCAGGGGTGGTATTCTGTAAGTTCATCCTAGAGTTGCTCTTAGGAGTTGCTCTTAAGATCAACTCTAAGAGCTCCCTAATATGTGCCTAAGTGGTATTCTGTAAGTTGCTCTTAGGACGATCTTAGCATGAATAATGAATAATTAATTAGCTCATAAATATTCATGAGCCACGCCCATTAATAACCATTCGACCAATCATCGTCTTTGTTTTCATTGATGAACAAAATTGTCAAGTAGATACCACGTGGCCACACCACGATATGGATTGATGGATGGATTGATTGATTGATTGATTGATTGATTGATTGACTGATTGATTGATTGATTGATTGATTGATTGATTGAGTGAAGTGAGTGAGTGAGTGAGTGAGTGATTAGTGAGTGAGTGAGTGAGTGAGTGAGTGAGTGATTGATTGATTGATTGATTGATTGATTGATTGATTGATTGATTGATTGATTGATTGATTGATTCGGTTCATATCGTTCATGGATATTCTTTTTTCACATTGTTGCAGAGTATATTACAGTACTACAACATATCTTTTAACAGTATGACATTATAACAGCAATCATATTACTCATTTAAACAAACTTCAGTTAATAAAGAAATGTGTAATTGAACAAACTCTCATAGAAAATAAATATAAGTTTAAGCGTCCTTTATTTCCTTGAGATGGAATTAAGATGTAATTGAGATGTAATAATATCTGCTTATCTATAAGTGTTTGAAGAAAATATTTGTTCATATTTATTTTTACATGTTTTAAATACGGACACGTATACAATTTATTGCTCAAACTCTCAAGGAGCAATAATAAAAACGTGCATTTATGAAGTCAATCATTATGTTACTGTCTGAGCAATATGGTACATGAAAGTGTGTTGCGCGCATCGTGCGCGCACCGACAACGCGCAATAAGTAATTTGCGCGCAAAATATGCTTATGCCTTAGCAACTGTGTACCATAGAAGTAGTGCTGTGTATGAAGGTGTATCCTAACTTCGCGCACGAAAAATTAGGATTTTTTCAAAGTGGCTTAGGATCAAGAAAATTACAGTAATCTCAATGAAACAATAATAAATTACCCCTCAAATTCTGAGGATTCGATTTATCTTGAACAATTTCATTTAAACTCACAATTCGTGGTGTTAATGACCCGATTCCGTGACTATGTCATATCAGCAAGAGCTTCTTCACCGAGTACGGTAGTCTCCATACTTCGCGCATAATACATAGGGCATCCTGCCATTGACTTAACACGTATCCCGTGTAGCAAACCGTAACACGCATTTCAATGGCAGTGTGATGATGCAAACATTTTGCGCGCATTAGCATCTTAGCACGCGCAGCGTTGTCAAGCTATCTACGGAGATTGCGCGATCCGAAAGTAAATTTGATGGGTAGGTCGAATAAAGGAGCATTTTGCGCAGCCTTTCGATGACAAAAAATATGTTCTACTGGAACGATTTCCGTCTAATTTGCTTGATACTTCCTCCTCCATAATTTTGTTGGAACACCAAAGTTGTGATTTACAAAAAAAGACCACAAAAAGTAAGTATTTCTTCAGAAATATTGCTCTTTATTTGCTAATTTTTTGGTTGATGAGTAATTGATGTGTGCTCTTTCAGTTGACATTGAAAATTTCCGTCGCCGTGTCCGTGTTCTAATTTTTGCGTATCTCGCCTATGATCCGCGAAGTTGGGATACGCGCGAAGTTAAGAGACCTGTCCATACCCCATATAATTAATTATGAATAAACAAACCAACCCGTTTATAAACGGGTTTGTTTGTTTATTCATATCATAATTCTATGGTGTACCCACTGTACCACACCTAGTAACAGAATAATTCGTCCAAAATTGCATTACGTCAACTGCAGTCAAACATGTCATCAAAGTGCGTTGCGAAAATGCAACGAAAGTTGTAGATAGGAGCATCATAGAGGGAGAATTTTCTTCTACTTTTTAAAATTGACCTTTGCGATTTAGCTGCTCCTGCCGCTGCCAAAATTGATAGAACAATAATTCGTCGGCCATTTTGATCACGCGTTCTAAAACAACAAAAAAGTAAGTCCCCCCCCCCCCCCCTAATCAAAATAGCGTAAAAAAAGTTTTGAGCAAAATAACTTGGCAGAATTGTTTCTACACCTATTGGCTAACTTCTCTGTGAAAATGAGATTGATCCGTCAAGTCATGCATGAGTGAGCACACATTAAAGGCAAAATTGTCACTTTTCAAAAGTCACAAGAGTCAAAATGTTACTCACTCATGCATGACTTGACGGACCAATTTAATGTTAAAACAGAAGTTAGTCAATAAGTGTAGAAACAATTCTGCCAAGTTATTTTGCTCAAAACCGTTTCGTTAACAAGTTACGCTGTTTTGATGAGGGGGGACTTCCTATTTTTGTTGTGTTTAATTCAAACTAAGACTGATTGTAGGCAGTCTTCGAAAAGTTGCTCTTAAGTTAAGAGCAACTTTTCAGAGTTGGTCTTAAGAGCAACTCTAAGAGCAACTTACAGAATACCAAAGTTGCTCTTAAGATCAACTTCACCTCCTAAGATCCTTACAGAATACCACCCCGGGCGATTTAGCTGACGAGGCAGGCTACGCAAATAATTCCATAATGTGTCAGAACATTGAGATCTAATTCCAAAAATGTTTATAGTTCATCTACATGGCCATGGTGTTTTTTCTTCTTCTTGTTTTGAACTAATTTGTCCTCTGAAATGTACAATATTTATAATGTAGGTGTAGTTTCATTGATTCTAACTTCTTTCGCAATAATTTTATTATGAAACCTGTAATGTTTGTGCCTCGAATTTGTACCCCAATTTTCGATGTTCTAACTTCTAACCTAATTTCAGCACCGCAAACTGTTCGAGATTTCCGATTGAGTTAGGTGTTTATTTCTGTCTACCCCTCTTTAATTCATTTCTATCATTGCGGGTCTAGGTTGACATGTTCGAAATTCGGTATTAAAGACTATACGTATTTATCTGCATGCTTGAACATCTACAATTTCAATATTCATCCATTTACTCTATTTACTCGGCTCATCAATTCATACTCGGGTGACTTTAATGCATATAGGTTATTTTGTGTAACAATTTGCTATTTTCAATATATTAAATTAGTCACCCGCTTGTATTCTTTGAAAAGGAAACTGTGTTCCATCAGTAAAAGTCATTACAATCAGTAGAAGTAATGTTTTGTTTACTATACTACCGTAGAGTAAACTACAACCTTCCCCCCAAACCCACGACTTTTTAATTTGAGAAGATCGAGAATTTGTTGTACACAGTCATTACAATGGTATAAAAAGGTTTTTACAGTTTACCATCTGTTTTGTCGGTATCATTATGAAGTTATGAACTACATAAACGCGTTTGTTAGTATAATTGACCCTTCCCAAGTTCTATGTTGAAACTTATCGTTCACATTCCTGTTCAATCACTTCCATGTATCGTATTTTGAACGATGCAGACAAAAATTTCTATGAAATCTTCATCACAATCACTGGCGAAAACGATTGTCAATTTCAGGCGTTTAATCGTGTAGTGTATTATACGAGCAGCCCGACGTTCCGACTTTGAAGTGTTCATCTATACAGGTCTAAAGCAACAAGTGAATAAGTTCAATCGCATTGATTACTAAAACATGAGTTCAGCAAATTGTTCAATAAGTTCAAACGCATTGATTGCTAAAACATGAGTGCAGCAAATTGGCAACCTTCTGAGCCCGCGAGCACCAAGGTCGATCCAGATTGGATCGCTATATCGGATCATGATCGGATTAATCGGGTGAAGGAAAGGCGCAATTATCCAATCAGCGGAAAGAGAAAAGGGGAAATAAAGTTTGTTTTATTCCTCAGCTATTCAGGGAGTCGCGAAGAAAAAAGACGATCGAAACATTATTATAGCACTTTACCAGACGCTGCAACATTGTTCCAGCTAATGTTATTTATAAGCGAAGACGTGTATGCTACAACTTAAAGAGATATTACTTCAAGTTCAGTATTGGTACTACTATCTGAGGAAATTGTATGTCTTTGTTGAAATTCTATGTGAACACACTTTAAAAAAAATTTACTTGGCTTTAATGTTGAAATCAATATGCCCCAATGTCATTATCCAATTACCTGAATATTTTGTATAATTTCACTTTAGAACGTTGAAATCTTCTCGTTTGCCAGCGTAACAATAAAATCTGATACTATCCCGTGTATAGCATTACAAATGATGTGTGTGATTTTACGCTAACAATGTTCTTATTATTGAGATCAGATGATGTTTTTAAAAGGGATCTAGTAACTTTATTGACATGTGCAAAAAGCGATGAGTGATTGATACAATGTATATTTTTGTTATCTGGTATGTCCATTGGGTGTTGTGTGAAAATTTCAAGTTAAATGGACTTTATATGGCCGAGTAATGAGCAAAAATGCAAAGTGACATTCACTAAATCATTGCACTCACTTTGTACACGGTTCTGACGATCAATTGGATAATTTGACATCTGAACACTTCAACCGTAAATATCTTTTTAACGAAAGGGAAATTTGAAAAAAAAAAAAAACCTGTCCCATGCTTTTTTGTTAATAAGAATACAACAAGGTATGAGGGAACCGCTAGAATTTCAATTGGATTTTGAGGATTTGGACAATGTTACTAAGTCCCTTTAAAAGTATGTCCTAATAGCGTGATGTAGTCGACTCATTTTTTTAATGTGTTCACAAAGGAAAGTAAAATGTAATTCTGAATAAGATATAGCTTTTGGCTATAATTTTGTTCTTGTGCATTGGGTGTATCCTTAATCCTTATACCGCACTGGTCATATTGTTCTCTGGCGTCGGAGCACATTTGAACGGCGGCGTTTCATCATGTTCATATTCAAATTGATAGTGGAAACACGGACACATCGCAACTCATTGATTTGAAGGATGGCTTTATTGTCTTGTTTGCAATTCCGATATTTGTATACAAAATACAAAATTGTACTACCATGGTACCGGCAGTGGCAAAGGGTGAATATTGCATGCTAAACGTATAAGGCACACTGTCTTCCCTCCCTCCCCCACCCCCCATGATCGATGATAATGATATTGTTATTATTATTACCTATACTCAAACAGTTGTTGGGGTTACGATACTGCGGATACATAACTGGCCAAAGTGATATAATATTTAATGCTCCGCCAATCTGCCTTAGCTATACTGAAGCAGATATGATCATAATTGTGACACGAATTTAATCCTCAAAGCACATCAATTCATTGGATTGTGTTCCCACTATGCAGAGCTAGGGAGCACAATCATTTGGATGATCTCATCGACTTGGCTAATCACCCACTCGACACTTTTCGAGAGTCACTACGGTATGGGGGTAAATTATTGGCCCTACAAGATGAGACGGAATCCAGTTACGCTTGGGTTTTGACAAATTGGTCCCTAGTGACTGGAAAAGAGACTACTATTGTCACACAGACAAGGAGATGCGTGTGGGCATATTTTTATTTGCATTTTCCGTAAGGTGGTTGGAAATTAATATTGTCCGAATCATTACCAAAACCATCCTTCTCGTCTCCGGACCAGACGGTTATCAAAAAATAAACAACGATTTTGCAAATGTTTCAAATTTCAATCGAATATTAGAATGATTTTGCCCGTATATTAGAGAAGTTTACCCGACAAAATATGCCTAGTATAGGTGTTGTACCCAAATATTAGATGCACTTTGGCCGAATATGGTGAGTTTCAAAATGCGAGTCCGAGGGGCATGAGGGGGGGGGGGGGGGGGGGGGAGGGGGCAGGGGGGGGGGGTGGGGCGCAGGGGCTGTAGCCCTCCTGGTATGCTAATGATTCTAAAAAGAACAAATACCGTAGTCTGATTGATTCATTAGTTAATAACGGACATCTTTGAATTATACTATATTTATGTGGCTGTTTTAGGGACTTTCATTTTGCTTACGTAATTTTAATTTTTAATTTGTAGCAGTTGGACGTTTTCTGATGACTGTATAATAGACTATATCGTTAGGTTAGAATTGTCATGTGCATGAGGATGCCATACTGGATTCAGACTTATTCGTTATGCTTTCGTATGCATTTTGTATACTGTTTTGATATGTTTCTTAAATAGTTGCTACTATTTAATAAGTTTGTAATTTAAAAACCCATTTATTATAACCGCATTGAATTCAGTATCAATATCGAACACGTTTTCTCAACAAATTTCTATATTTTATCCTTGAATCTTCTTGAGCTTCTGTGTTAGCAAGGATGTATTGAAATGCATGGATTTATTCTGCAATCCCTGGTATTAGAAATTGGCGTATATACTGGGTATAGAGAACGTGTACCACGGAAGGTCAGCGGAGGTTTTGACCCTTGACTGACGGCCTTTGGGTTGACCCATCGTAAATCACATGTTTTATAGCGCTAAGAAGGGAATATTATTTTGTATAATCTTTTGGAACTTTTCTCATGATTCTTATTCACGTATAATGATGATAATTATGGTGTATATTATAGCCTATATGTTATAGGCCTATATTGATTTCATGCGCCAGTAATAGAGAACATTATTGTGTTGTACGGAAATATTCCACAGAGCCGACAAGTCCTCCTGATTTCGCAGAAGACTTCCTGAAAAAGATTACTGCATTGGATAGCAATCTTCCTGATTATCAAAACATTATTATCATTAGGTTGTATGCATTTTATAGATGAACTTTCCCTAAATCTTCCTGCTTGTTGAATTTCAATGTTGGTAGCTCTGATTCAATAGCTTAATTATATTAAACTGATGTGCTCTCTATTTATATTGTGTTATTTGACAATTTTGGTAGTCAAAAGAAGTTTGGTTGGGAAACTTTTTTTGATGAAGGGAAAGGGTGTAGCTCTTTCAAATATGATTATTATTTGTATACTGATTTATTCGTGAGTGTTGGGGTTGTCTATGATCAGTCCTGGACATGGACATTATGAGTTGTGATTTTGAAGAAAAAAAACATGATAATGATAGGCATTATTCTGTTCACAACTGTCTTATAAATGTGTATTGTATAAAATGATCAGAGACAGACCTGTATCATGTAACCTGAAGAAGAAAAAAATCGTATGCATCGATTCATAATAATTTACAATTTTACTTAACGAAGTTAATTACATTTCAACAACTATTACGATGCAACCATCCTTAACAAATCCTAAATATGTCTAACTTCATTATTAACTGGTTAAATAATTATTCCATCTTTGATCCCCCCAGGTACAAATGATTCACGCATGAACGGCGACTATGGCGATTCGCACCACCTCGGCACGGGGAACCTCAACGGACCCTCGGACTGCACGAGCCCGAACCCCAAGCGGAAGAACTCCGTCAGCGACCGCTCGCACACCACGGGCGAGGAGGCGTCGCCCATGACGTACGGCAGCGACGGGTCTCCGGGGGGAAGCATGGACGGTGGGCGACGGGAGAGTTCCGGCGAGCAGGAACTGCAGGCGCTGAAGAAGCGGCGGCAGGCGGACGAGAAACCGATGAGCGCTAAAGTGGCGAGTGTGGAGGTTCGGCTGGAGATGAAGGCGCTTTGGGACGAGTTTCATTCCCTCGGCACGGAGATGATCGTCACCAAGGCTGGCAGGTAGGGATTCAAAATGTTTATAGTTGGTTATTTTATTTAGTTCTTTGTTGTTGTTTTACAGACGCGTTCAATCAATAATTAATTATGATTATGTTTACGTCTGGGGCCGCCCTTTATCGTCACCATCCGAGAGACATGGCCGATGATTTGAACCATGCAGGCCGAATAATGTGAGAAGGGCGGAGCTCTGACCAGTATAGACCAAAACAACTGGACACAAACATAATGTTCATATGCTGGATCAAAATACATGCCCACACTAAATCAGATTTACATTCCAAATTTAGATACTTCGAACATTTACAATTATCATAATAATCATCAATATTTTGTTATCTTATATGGCATTATGGCCTGTTAAAGGTTATACAGACTATGTAAAATATTCAAGTCAGAGCCTGTATTATGAGACCTTCTTGGGCACTTTGACGAATTGAAAGATATAGTACTAGAAAACCGATTGTAATACATTATTATGTTAGAAAGTGTAACTCAGTATAATGTTGGCGGCATCATTACTTTAAACAATTACTTTAGATTGCCAACCGTTCATTTCCTATACACGCATATACAATGCAATATTACATTGTCTGCTGTATATTTGAGTGAAAAGGGGTAATTTCATGATATTTTCTGGTAAAAAAACGGTACTACTAGCCAGAGTGCTATAATCGAGATGGCATACCGCCGCAGACAGTGAAAATTGAAAAAGTTGTAAACATCGCTGCATTTTTCACTTACTCTAAATTTGTTTTGGAGCAATTTCTTTGGCAGATTGCGAAGTTCTAGACCATATTTACCCGTTTACCCCCGGGATCTGAGGAGCGCAAACACAGACCCAAGACTCTAGACTCCAAAGTGAATGTCCCTCGAGTGATGGTTAAAGCTCCAGTACCGTCTTTGAAAAGCCCCCAAATGACGAACCAAAATTTCCTTTATTTTACACCTCACAAACATTAAAGGACAATGAAATCCAGACAAATTGTTGTATGCACTATATAAGACACTAAATAGGATAAATAGTCCCTGAAAATTTGAGCACAATCGGTAAAGAAATAAGAAAACTATGGCTATATAAAAGAGCCATTTATTTCCACGAGTGACTGAAATTGGCAACGCACTCTGGCAAAGTTGTGGACTACACCATACACAACATTTATATTTTGTTCAATTTTCTCAAAATGTATGTTTACCCTTCGTTTGAGTTCAATATATGTTTTGTAGAATAATAACATATCATGAGTTGGTGGAATGGAAAAGTGTAACTATGAAGAAACTGTAAAAATGGGAACAAATGTGTACAAAACATATGAGGAGTATTATAGTTCATACACTTATCAGAGTGCGTTACCAATTTGAGTTCCCCATATAGGAATAAATGGACATCTTCAAAGAGCCTATACTTTTCTTGTTTTAGCCCGATTATGCTCTAACTTTCAGAGATTATTCCTCCTAATCTCTTCAAGTCTATGAAAGCAACATTTTGCTTGGGTTTCATGATCAATTCTTCCATACAAACATTATTTTGTATGCAATCATCACAATCATATGCAAAGTTTTGACCGAAACTTTAAGGATACAATTTAAATACTAGCAGGAAAATAACTTCAATAATATTCTGTATTGTATTATGACGCATTCGGTACAAAATATTGCATGGTTACAATCTATAAATACGTTAGACTTCAGATTTACGGAGTAGACTCTCTTCGCTACTGTCTTACTTATTTCACTATCGAAAGCGATTGACGAAACAGATTTATCAACACTATTTGTATACTTCGCCATAGTGATAACAGTAATTTCGGTATCTATTTGTAATTGCAGTTGTTATATAGCGGTTGTTGTGACATTGTTAGCGCTTTCTCAAAACTAGCATCCGGCTTTAAAGACAGGAACGTACCAAAATGCAAAAATACGAAAGAGAATGGGGCAAAATCGCTTCCGAAAGAAAATACGAAATGGTAAATCGCTTATGGGACTTCTGTGAAATGGAACCCCCATGGCAGAATCCCTGGTCAGCATTGTACAGTCGTAATGCGATCACAAAAACACTGCATTTTCTACTTTGTGGTACTGTATAGAAAATGGTAAATACGGTTGGTATAGAGTGATGAAGTGTGATGTCATCTATGACGTCATAAGCATCTTTTTTTTTTCGAATTTTCAAATTTGAACTTCATTTTCAGAAAGAGCATAACAAATAATGTCCAAATACCGAAAATCAAATGAATATGTTAAGTATTGGCTGAGATATGCCCATCCGAATGATTTTTTTTGTCAATAGGCAATCAGTGTTATAGTGCTCTGGTTCCTCACTTTATGAACCAGTGCACTATAACACTGATCGCCCATTGAAGTAAAATTCATTAGGATGGGCATATCTCTGCCAATACTTAACATATTCAATTGCTTTTCGGTATTTAGACATGATTTGTTATGCTCTTTCTGAAAATGAAGTTCAAATTTGAAAATTCTAAAAAAGATTTTTATGACGTCATGGCTTCTGTACTCTATACCATTGAGGGACCTGGAACCATATTCATGAAACCCCGCTAGCTTAGTTCCCTGCTAAGTGTATTTTAAGTGCGTATTTTATCGAGCAATAAACAGTTTTCCTAGTCCCCAACTAGGTACCCAATAAGTTAACCCTATAGTTAGCAGCTAAAAGATCTTGTGTTTTATTCTTAGCCACGTCATCCAAAATAGACTAAGCAAGGAACTACGCTAGCGGGCTTTCTCGAATATGGGCCCAGTCTACCATCTCCCTGGTAAAGTAGTTCCGTAGTAAAGTAGTACAGGCTATTAGCAGTTAATAGCACTGAGGTCTTCCCTCCGGCTCTAGCTACAGTGTTGTTTTTAGACCAAGTCCTATGAATAGATCCTGTTATGCTATTGACAATTATGTTCAGTGCGCGTTACCACCAGATTCTTTGTTTTTATTAGTCGTCTCAAAGGAGCTTAGGTGATAATTAACCGACTTTTAAAAGCATAAACTATTTCCTAAACACCTTTTGATGGCACAATTAAATACCTGAATATTGACAATGATTTAATTACCATACCTTTCTTTATTATAATACATTTTAGTTATTCTTATTGCAGTATTAAAATGGTCACTAAAACAATTTAAAGCACATTATACATTATATTAAAAGGAAAGTATTGGCTGCGGTACACACTACGTATACATACATCCATGTATGTATGTATGACCAGGGCCCCGTTGCAGAAAGAGATACAATCGATTGTAAGTTACAATTAATTGTATTAAAGTCAGACAATTCGCGCGTTTCAACCAATCAGATTCGCGCATTTAGAACACATGATCTGACTTACAATTAATTGTAACTTTCAACCAATTTATCTCTTTCTGCAACGGGGCCCATGTGATATGTCTAATGGTATGACGCAGTGACCGTTTGTGTCACGATCTACTAGATGCATTTCAACGGTGCTAAGCTTTCACAATATTTGCCCGCTTAGTCCCACGCGTTCGAATTTCACGGAGTAACTTCTCATCTCAGATACATTAGAAACATGATAAATGATATGTTGGCACTGCATTATTACATACACATATTGACTCATATTATATTAAATATCACTTTAAAACCATGATCTATACTATTGCGGAAGACGTGTAACCGTGTAAACAATTACTATACTATAGTCTCAAAGTCAAACACATCTTGTAATCATGAAGATTTATATGTTATCAAGAAAGTGAAAGTTCCAATTTGTCACCGGCGGTATAGACTATAGACGCCTAATGCATCACAATCTAAACAAATATGTCATCGATGTTACTTGTTACCATGATGACATTAGTATGTGTGGAGTATTATTTTTTGTAATTACTGTAATTAATAATGTCTCACAGGTATGATATCTGCGCCTCTCTGAATAAGGGTTCTTTTTAATTACAACCATCACATAAATATAACCCTCACCATAGTAACCCCCATAACACTTATATATCTCAATCACGTTTCCATGTCGCCCCTCTATTAAAATGTCGCTATATACTATGCATCTCTCGTACATACAAAACTCACTATACATGGGTCCTGCACACCCCATCACCCCATCACATCGCTCCTATAAATGCCCCCAAATATTATAATGTCGTTCCTCGGCATGTCTTAAAATAATGTACGGTAATATACCCACGAATCGGGGCAGGAATAAGGTGATGAATGCATTATAACGATAACGCCCCACTAAATATCCCTCATGAAAGGCCCCAAGGTGCCCCTTTTCCCAACTAGAAAAAGCTGAGCTACGCCACTGCATCAATCGCAGATAAGTTAGCCACGTTTGTTTTTGTATCGCCCCTGTAATGCCCCCAATATATAATGTTGCTCTATGGCATCTTTCAGTGCCCCCCCCCCCCCCTCTTCCCCATCACATGCAGTTTAGTCAGCCACGCTTTCTTATTATAATGCCCCCAATATTATAATGTCGCTCCTCGGTATGTCACCACGGTCTTACATGTCTATTCCATGCCCGTGAATCGGGGCAGGAATGACGGGAGGATTACCCTAACGCGCCGCTCAATATCCCTCATGATCGCCGATGATCATCCTTCGATCATAGATTTGTAGCCTCTTCCATTTTTTCCTCCGATCATATACAGTATACTATTTCATTTTATTCAGTGGCGGTGCAAGGATAAACCAACACGGGTTCAAATTGGAAAAGAGGGGTAAAGAGGGTGGATGTGGGGAAGGGGGGAGGGGGGGGGGCAAATATTACGAAGGACGAGGGGTGGGGGCTCTGTCCCGGAAAGTAAGCTTGATTATGTGTAATTATTACTGTACACATAATCAAGCTTACTTTCCGGGACAGAGCCCCCACCCCCTCGTCCTTCGTAATCAGCCAAACTAATAGAACATGAACTCGTCCAACGCCCTGCACTCTGTTTAACAGGGCCAACATTAATTAAAGTGATTTAAATACATGCAGCACAATTGACAGTGTAAATTAGTTTGTTATATTTTGGCACATGATCGTTTTGCCCCCTTCATGGAAAACCCTACCCAGCCCCACATTTGCCTCGTCAGGATCGGCACGGGCTACGCCACCGAGGGTGAAAGATAACCCAGCGAGTGTTTACTGCAGTGATCAGTGATAGCTCGGGTGGGAACGCCAATTGCAATTATAGCCCATCTTGATGTCTTTTCTTCGGCCGATTAGGTAGCCTTTCCGCGCAGTTGGGAGATATATTTACCTGGTTCTTCAAAATAAATTTCCATACTCTCGACATGTTCAATTTGGGCTCAGAACTGATTGTAGGAAAACATATTTAAGAGAAAACTTCATATCTTCTACCGATAACTATTTTTTCCATGACGACCACGAAGGCCACCACCATCACCACCATCGCCACCACCACCATCACCACCATCATCATCATAATCATCGTCGTCGTCGTCGTCGTCGTCATCATCACCATCATCACCATCATCATCATCATCATTATCACCACCACCACCACGCAACCACCAAAACATATGCTATACATCATCCGGTAGTAAACTAGTATTTCAAGTACATGGTGATTGATATGAACTTTGCTCAAGTTCATCAGACAGAATAATATAAAATTAAAAGCTAGACTGGTCTATTCATTACCTCACCTGTCCTTCTAACTTAAACAAAAACAGGGCCAAGCATAGTTCACCTACAGGCTATATACAGCGGAATCCAATAGATAGATACCACAGGATGGTAAACCAGAGGTGTTTAGTCAGACAGGGAAGCCGACATTCCCTTCGTTAGGGCTCTGATCCTCTCATGCATCCGTCCATCCATCTCACCTCCCTCTATATCCGAGGCCGATGCACTTTCCTATCCTCATTATTATCCGCTTTCGGAGTAACCATAATTGCACGGCTCCTAGAAAATGAACATAGTTGCGAAGCTGGGAGGGGGAGCAAGAGGGAATTTTTGCCCCCCCCCCTAGGAACTCGTGTCCCATTACTGCCCCCTCCCCCATTCCTGTGGAAGGGGGTGCCATCTGTATCTTTAGTTTCGGCATCGGTTAAAAGTACAATCTTGTCAAAGGTCAATACAAGTAATCCAAATAAAGTGTATTGTTCCCCTTAATAATTTCGTTTATTCTCCTCTATAATAAGCAGACGATGTTTCAATGTACATCCATCTCCCTAATACATTCCACAGTAAAACGGAATATGTTTTGTATCATCTAACATGTCTAACATAACGCTAAATGGATTTTTGAATGGATATAATTATGTGAAACGAAACCCATCAGACATCGACGGTTTCAGTCTTACAGCCTTCAGTGGAGGCTACAAGACAGTACAAACATTTGATATCCATGGCTGTTGGGCCTTGACCTTCCGAGCTTATCATTTGCACCTTCTGCCAACTGGCGTATATGTTGTAGGAGGGGGATTTGGGGCTGCAGCCCCCCCCCCCAATTTTTTTTTGTCAAGTATGATATTCTTGGAAATTGAGGCGATGATTGCAGTTAGGGAGTTTTGATAAACCTATAATTGTTTGCTCTTCACTTCTTCCGAGGTATAGGCATAACATTAGGAAAATTGAATTATTGGTTCGTCGAATAAGATCCCCGGTCAGCCCCCCCCCCCTATTTTGGGGGCTTGTTTGCCCCTGCTTCTGCCTACAATGGGTGATCGTGATCATACCATTAGCTCTATCATCGCACGTTCACGCAAGCCGTACTGTACATGCTGTATGTACGTCTTTTCATTCGTGCCGCAAGAAGGACTTATAATGATGGCCCGAGAATACATAGATAGCTTTGATACTGGCGAGTATACCAAAATAGAAGACACGTACGTCCTTGACACTGTAACGTACGAGTCGGTAACTCGCCGATTGGTCTACATCCATTTGGTCTATATACTTCCATTTTGGTCTACTAGAAAATTCATAATTTTGGGGCTTATGATAATGATTAGGGATTATGATTAGGGTTAGAGATGAGGATTAGGGTTAGGGTTAGCCGTTAGGTTTTGGGTTAGGGATAGCGTTTGGAGTTTGGGGAAGTCAAAGTTAACTTAAAGGCATCGGGTACAGTATTAGACCAAATGAGTTGTAGACCAACTGAGTGTAGACCAACTGAGTGTAGACCAAGCGAAGATATTTCTGGCACCTTGCTAATTTGCTACCAATCATGCTTGGAACAAGACTACATATATACAACAATGTATTCCTCATATAATCCTCCTTTAGTTAGGACAATTTCCGTAAGTATGGAGCTAATGTAAATGACAAAAATAAGAAAAGGCCGGATTTGAATAAGAAAAGGAAAAAAGGGAAGGGGGAATAGGCAATGTGCATCTTATTCTTTATGAAGACGACGATGTGCCAGTGAGCTGGTCCCGTAAGCAATTTCATATCGATAGAGAATTGTGTTTTTTGTTTTCATTCTTGAATATCATGCATGCAAGACCATCAGTCACGTGACCACGTTGATGACGTATTTTCTAAAAAATAATATAGCTATTTACCTGCCCTTTAAGAGTTATTTGGGACTGCATTCATACCATAGGTTCACAATGTCTAGCATCTCCTTCGTCAAGCTCATTCTTCATCTCGATTGTACCATGCCTCCTTCTTCCTCCTCCCTCATCGTGTTTCTCTTGGGCGTCTTTCATCAAATCCTCCACCATGATCGTCCATTTCGTCATCATCTTTAGGTCCAACGGCAAGATAATATATTATCACAACATTGAAACATTAGTTTGTATTCCATTCAACGTTTTTGAAAAGGGAATAATGTTGTCATTGTGTTATTAGGATACAAATCATTTAGGAAATATGACATTATTCGAGCTCTGTAACGGTGGTCTAACCCTGCGAGTATAGTAGTACCATTATATTAGGACGCAGCATAGATAGTTAACTTGTTCTCTATTATATTTCTCCAAAGTGTTTATACAAGACCTACCAGGTTCTTGTGAGCACACAAAATGTTCTTTATGTAAAGGACTAAGGACCATTCTCTAAGGTAAGTCTTAGAAAGACAATCAATATGATTGAATTTCTCGTTGGGGTAATTTTCCGCGCCAACATTCCCTAACCCTATAACCCTTGTCGGCAATCAATAAGAAGATACAGGAATTGTTTGTGTGATTTGATCCAACGTAATCCAACCCAAATTCATTACATTATATTATTTATTTTTTTATGATTAAGGACAAGCAAGATGATATGAGTAAATTAAATGTATCTCTACTCGATTCTACTTAATAAACCCGTTGCCTACCATGCCTACGGGAACCTGGTTGGACCTGTATTAAACCTATGAAGATTGCAAAATCTAGTAGGGGACAGGTTAAGTCGATTTTTTGCGAAATAGTTTACTCTCATATTGCGAGTCAGTCGTCATCCGCGGTATCAATTTGTGGAATCAATGATTGAAAATTGCGAATTGCGGAGTGATGGTAATCCCTGAGCGTGGGTTGGTAGAACGGCGTCCCTCGAACGTTGAGCCACATGGCCAAGGTCAAACCTCAAATAGGCAAGATTCTAGCTCAACTTAGATATTATGTTGTTTGATTCTTATTACGTTGTTATCGAGTTGGTGGATCAGACGCAGCAAAGTGACTTTGTTTTACTTTGAAATAATTCGATTATGCATTTTAAAGTAAATTCAGTCATGTTTGGTATTCACTTACGTCTAATGGTACGAGCATGGTGACGTCATGATATGGTATAACTGATAGTAGGAAATAACAACAGGTTTCTTTGGGTCGTTGATATTAGGGGAGCTTGGGCTAACATGGCTAATCGACGTTTCAATATATCCTTGTTTTAACAGTATATTTTTTATGTAATTCCGAAGTTAAAATGAACTTGTAAACAAATAAACAGATAAAACAAGAGTGTTGCACAATGGGGTGCCAGTGTACCTTGGCCAGAAAATAAGACTAGGACCCATCTCATGTCCTGGAATTGAGACCTAGGCTAACGTCAAGGCCAGGTGGCTCCGATACGAGCGAGAACAGGTGACACTCTGGACGGATGACAGCCCCCTATTAGAGCCTGATGAAAGGCTAAGGTCATGAACTGTACACCGTGACTGAACCTAGCGACTAATTTCGGTGTCATCTTCTCTCAATCCCGTCATATCAATCGGGTTTTCTGATATCATCCATTCCATAGATAGTACGGTTAGGTATGATGATAATGGCTGCAGACGTTAAAGTGATTATGCATTTATAACGTGCCTAATATTTACTTTTCTGAAGTAATTTCATTGATGATTTATTGATAGTGTTTAATTATTTAACAATTAATGTATTTCATGAACTCGATTTGATTATTGCCATGTCTTGCATTGTAAAGGTAATACAATAACATTGGCCAAATCCGCAAAGATTGCTTAGAACGCCATTGGTTATATCATACCTTGTTGTATTCGTATTACCAATAGAAGTATGATACTATGGAGTACGTTTTGTTTTTGACATTTTCCTTTCGTTAAACAGATATTAACAATTGAAGTGTTCGGATGTTTAATTATCCACTGGAAAGTTATAACCATGTTACCTGTGTACAAAGTCAGTGCAATAAGTTAGCGAATATCACTTAGCATTTTCGCTCACTACTCGGCCATAAAACATCCATTTAACGTGACATTTCCACATAATTATAGTCATTACTTAGTATAAATATCAGATCACGAGAATACACATTTTATCAGCCATTCATCACCTTTTTGCACATGTCAACACAATTACTAGATCCCTTTAAATGAAGAAAATGTCAATGTCTTTTATACTAGTGTAAAATCAATCGATTTCCCTGCATATTATTTTAATGTATTTTCCACGAAGAAGACGTTAAAGTTATATTTCCATGGATATAAGTATCTTGTCGTCTTGATTATATTGATAATGTCGTATACACGATGATTAAGGGTAAACCGTATACATGTATACTGAGGATGGAGGTAATCCAAGATCATTCGGCGCTATAGGAAATCGGATTATGCTATACCAGTAATTGATAATTAATTTAGGACTAGAAATAGATGCCAGTTAGCAGGCGAGTCCTCCATGGCCTGAGAATAACCTCAACAGGTCAAGCCTCCGCTGACAGTGACGTAGCCCTGCAAAGGGGGAGGGGGGGGGGGGGGGGGGGTCCAGGTTGACCATGCCCCTCCCACCCCTAAACCCTAAACCCTTCATGAAGAGCCTTGCCTATAATGGTGCCCTTCGGTGTATGTTCGCTTGGTCTACAGTACTACAAGATACCTACAACTTTCATTTCCCCAATTATTAACTTGACCCCAAGCATAAGACTTAACCCTAACCCGAACCATAAACCCAACCGTAACCATAATCCCAACCCATCACACCAATCCTCGTCCGCCCACTCCCCCGGTCAACATGGTCAATCCTGACTACGTCACTTCGCTGACCTTGGTCTCTCTCTCTCCGCACAGATGAAGCAGGCGAGATGAAGAAGAAGCTAAGATGAAGATGATGGTGATGATGATTCAGATGTCTTTTTGTTTTCCAAACGGGTGATAACACCCTTACTAAAAGTAAAACTAGCTCTAACTATAATCCCATCCCCCCACATAATCCTAGTCCGCCCCCTTTGCCCGGTCATTCCTGACTTCTCCAATTATGTGTCCTTGGTCTCTGTCCCGCACCTGATGAAGAAGATGATGATGATGATGATGATGATGATGATGATGCAGATGTGGGATGTCTAATTTCTCAAACGGGCGATAATTTAGGCGGGAGGTGACGAGTGAGAGACTAATTGAAAAACGGATCGTCTGCTTGTAGCGCGAACAGTGGCGTAGCCAGGAGTCAACTCCCGAGGGGAAGATGAGGGGGGGGGGGGGGGGGGCAAGAGGCGATAATTGTCTTTAGGGATATTCAGGGTTTTCGATACTCTTTCATTGTCTGTATCTGCGGAAAGAAATTGGTAAAGATGGCGCTATACTCTCGGCAGTGAAAATCAATTTCTGGGCGGGTGAACGCGGATTTATTGGGCGTAACGATCGTCCCGATTGTTGTCATCTCCTTGTGAGTTTCATATTTAAACACGATACAAAGTAAAATACTACTCTATATATAGGGGCAGCGTGCTCCAAAAATTAGTATGTTTTATGTGTATTTCTGTTAATGATATTTTGGTAATTCAATGGGTGTGGACTGGAGGAGGGGCGGGATATTAGAGAGGAACAAGAGGAGAAAAAAATGGGGAACAATTTCTCCCCGTGCCCCCCCTTACCGACACCGTTGATTGAGAAGAGCATACTGATAGATAGTCCTTGCGCATCACCAGCAGCACCGTGCCATCCCATCTAGTCACGTGCATTATGGACTCTATGGATCCGACATTTGTCTCCATTAAAATGCCATCGTCCTAAATGCCTAGGCCGTCGAGGCATCACTTTCAATTAACGAACGGAGAAACAAACTGCTCCATCGTCAGGTCATCACACCTAGTACATGAAGTACAAACCTACTTGCATATTATCACGATATATTTAAAGGGATTTAGTAACATCGTCCAAATCCTCAAAACTTACTTGGAACTCTAGTGGTCCTCTCATATACCTTGTCATATTCATAATAACAATAAAAGCACGGGACAGGTTTCGGTTTTTGCAAATTTCCATTTCGTTCAAAAGATATTTACGATTGAAGTGTTCAGATGTTAAACGATCCACTGGATTGTCGAAACCATGTACAAAGTGAGTGCACTGAGTTAATGAACATCACTTTGCATTTTTGCTCATTACTCGGCCATGTAACCTCCATTTAACTTGGAATTTTCACACAATACCCAGTGGACATATCAGATAACAACAATATACATTGAATCACTATTCATCACTTTTTGCACATGCCAACAAAGTTACTAGATCCCTTTTTTGGATGCAAGTGGAGGTGTGAACATTTCATAAACAACATTAATCACAAAACATACTTTCATAACGTTCATCGTAACTATGATCTAAATAGAACAACACATTATTTTGTTGGGGAAGAGACAGTGGCTCTTTAAAACACACACATGGTTCTTATAAACCACACTATGTATTGTAAAACACTACATGCATGTCTGATGAAGACCAGAGTAGAATTATAGTATACGGTGGAAATAAACACCATTGCATTTTAGAATGTTTAATTTATTTATATTAATGATAATATGTTTAAAATTTTCTTGCATTTAGTGTACTGTACGTCTTATAATTATGTCGAGTGCAAGGGTGAAAAGGGACCTGGCTCGATCGGCCCATGCAAGGCTAGGCAACGGCAGGATAGTCCATTAGCCGAGATGAGAATTAATGAAGACAGTTATATTAATGAGCGATGACACTTTAATTGGCCCATCGGCAAACGCACAACAGGTGAACATCCGGGAATGTGAATTAACCCGACTCATTCAAATTAAACATGTATGCTTTTGCCAGGGGGGAGGATCGGGCTGAGGATAGCGACTGAACATGATTGCGATGATTGTGCCCTCCCAATGTATGGTGGCCTCAAGGAGCATAAAACAACTTGTCAATTATCTATTTTTTATTTCATGATTAGATCATGGACCCTAGGGTCCATGATTAGATCGAGTTCTGCAAACTTCTTTGGAGTAATTGAGTGTTCTATAATGGTGATAACATCCAACCACAGCTCCATTATGTTTCCTCAAGTATCGACTTTATTCAATAAATCTTCATTCCTGGTAAAAGTGTATTCACCATTTATGTATTTAAAAAGTGTCGACCTTGACCAATTAATCTATCGTTCATTCACTCATTATAATTATTGGAGGGGGAGAAATTCTATTTTAATGAGCGACAATCAATTTTGCGAAGACAAGTGTAATTAATGTTTTGGTCTGAGAATATAGTTAGCAAGTCATCTCATCTACTTCAACAAACTACAAAGTGTTTTGGGGAGGGGGTGGGGTGGTTAATTAGCCGCCATAAACGTCTCATCGGCGGGAAATTGGACCACATGCGCGATTCCATCAAGATATTGTCACGGCGTTACGCAACAAACCGGAAGTACTCGTCTCGGGTCCGTAAATATATCGCGCGCGACAATTGAAGTTAGGGACGTAACATGACGTTTGTGTCAGTGTTTAATGGTGTCTTCCTTGTGCGCGCTCTGGGACCATCATGTCATGGATAATCCATGATGTAGCAAGATAAAAAAAACACGAAAAAGGGTGACCTTCCAGGCAGAAACCACAACATTATAGTGTAATTTTTAAGGAACAATAAGTGAGATAATTAGATAAACATGATGGGTCAAATTCGGTCATTATTTGTTATTATGTAATCACTGTAACTGATATATCCATTCATATTTGATATATCGGTCATTCACATTGACATGTTGAAACTATCATGTTCTTTAACATATATTGTATCTTATCTTATTCTTTTTCTGTAAGATGCCTCGTAGGTCTAATTACATTTCCCATTTACACAAAGAGCATTGTAAAGCCTGAAGGATTGTAATTAAGGTAATATAGAGAAGTAAAAGAGAATGGGGCGAGAAAGGGTTATCCCTAATGATATCTCTTAGATTTAATCATTTAATCTATTGTTCGATGCACATACGCAATTCGAATCAGACTATAGTCTTTCCTTGTAATTAAATATCGTGATCATGTTGCCAGAATGAACGACCACAACCGGATTCTTGACACTAAACCCTTCCTGAAACCCTAATTGCTGCGTTGACATCTCGCGTCTGGACACTCTATTTAGTATAGCCTAGGGATACAGATATTTAGCTAATTACGTAATTGCATTAGATAAACTATTATTCACATCTTTGTTTGGCCAATTGGACATTTAATGATGATTTATCGGAGAGCTGTATCTCCATGATCGGTTAACATGACAAATGCAACGTGTATCCTTTACAAATGTAACCTAAACCGGATTCTTAGACATCCGTTATCGTTTATAAGTATGATATGTTCTTTCTTTGTACATATCCAACTAAACTCTAAATAATGATAATTATGTATGACTTTTCTGGTAAAATTTTGTTTCGAAAGTTTAGGTTAGTGAGTAGGTATCATTGTTATAAGCACTCCTTATTATTAATTCATCTGTCCGCAAAACTCTAATTCTATGGAAGTTTTTTTCTTAGGGTAGGTTGTACCATGAACCTAATACCTTGTACCATTGTAAAAAGTACAGCCAAAGTCGTGTGGTTCTTGATGTCGGTAGGTCAGTCCACCGTGTATGACTCGCTCTTCCCGACGACAGACAGGGTATTATCCTCCTGTCCGTCTGATGTTTGCCGTCTAATCATCATCATCAGACATTCTATGGAGAAATTGAGATATTGGGGATGAGACTTCTATATAGGGAGCAAGCCAGCCCCCCCCCCACCCCCCCCCCCCCCCCCCCCCCCCCGCCTCCCCGTCTACGGCGTTTGTAGAGCAGAGAGGGAGTTGATTTGTAAAGTGTCCATTGGTATTTTTTCAGGTGCGTATATCGAAACTTTCACAAAGTAAAGCTATAGTTGAAAAATGTCGTCAAGCTTTTTCATGGATGTCAGCACAGTTAGCAGGTTAGTGAAAGTCTGTGGTCATGCCATCTTTAATCTACACAATCTCAAAACCGCAACCAAAATGTTGTCGTCATTGGTAATTAATATGGCGTAAAATGTTTCCTATGACGATCCACTTTTACTCTCCTTCGTATTATTTGTAGCCTTTTCAATTAAGACAAGGGATAGTGATAACATACGAAGTGCTTAGTACCACGTCATCTCCATCTTAGTTTACTTATCTCAATGACTGGGTCCAGAAAAAAACAACGTGATAAACGGAGACAAGATACCAGCGTAATTAAACGAGTCGGGTTATAAAGCATACTGAGATTATGAGAAAGCTATACTTTGAAGGAACAATAATAATATGTATCCTACCAGACAGTAGGGTATATAGTTCTTTTCTTTCCCTTTGTAATATTATTTTGTATAATGACCACCTGCTTACAGCTCATTTATGTTATTAAATATATTAAATATATTTACCCTCAATCTAAGCATTAACCTATTATCTACGTTAACCAAAATGAACCCGATGAACACTTCGGGGAATATTGATAACTTAGGATGAAATGAGTTAACTACATTTTATTCTAGTGTCCCAGTATAATGACCCATAGATGAATCACGTATTAATTAAAGGCATAATGGGGAGGAGCGTTATGGTACAAACATGACGAGATCATTTCCGAGTGAGGAAGCCCATTTTGAGAGAATAAATTACTAAGAAACAAACAAGTAAAAAGGAAGGAGGGTTTAATTTCATTCTTATATTTTAATTTGTTTCAACGTCTGATGGCATGCGAGGGGGGAAACACATTGCGTGGCTCATTCATGCTGCGGCATCCCTGCCCCGGGGCAAACGGAACCTGAGGTCATACCTTGCCCGGGGTGTCTCGCTAGCTGCAGCTGCAGCAGCCGTACCGAGCTGGTGCTCTGGCGATTCGTGTCCAGCATGCATGTCCAGTGACTTTTTCACATTTCTTTAGGACGCCCTCTCACGATCTGATGTAGAACTGGAGGGTAAAAATCGCAGAACATCTCCAGACAAGAATGGTATATCAGTTTTATGAAACAGGGAGATTTTATTCACTTTTAAAACAGATTAGTCACCCCTGGTATAATAATAATGAAACAAATAAGTTAATGAACTATACATATTAAAATAACATTTATGATTACAATAAGACAGAATATAAGTGCCAACCATTGACTGTAAACACTGCTTCGCAACCCGTCGCAACCAATCCTTTGCTTTAATTGCCGAATGATCACCGGTCTTGCAAACCGGAGGTGTCGGGTTCGATTCCCGGCGAAGCCCAATTTTTGCGGTAATCTTTCATTTAATTAATATTCCTGGACCAGTTTCCTCTTTGTAATGTTTGCATTCACTTTAATTAAAGATTTAAATAATTTAAATAAAGATGAAAGACAAAATTAAAGTTTGAAAGTTGAAACTTTACATGAGTCAACCGTTTCTGCCTTCTATCTTCTCTTGGACCATCAAGACTATCAGGCTATCAGCCCAATATTCTAAAAGTCACTTCTTATCTCAGTGTCATGTTGTTCAAGTCGACACGATTTATCACCACTTTTTCTCAGACTGTCAAGCGACGTTCCCTGGTAACGTCATAATATGACGGTGACAAATGTGTTGACGAAAATGGACTCAAATCTGCTTTCCCCCCCCCCCCCCCTTCTCCATAATGCTATTTCCACTGAAGTGTTAAGGTTTTTCTCACGTTATTATTTATAGGACTTGTTGATGATGCCACGTTTTCCGATTCGCATAGATCTCAGGTAGAAGGAAAACAAACAATGCTTTTTTTTCTTCATCCAATCAATTTCACTAATTTTAATGGACTATGTATGCGCATCACATATTTCGGAGATGAAAGGGTTATGTTTTTATGCAGTGATACAAAACAAAATTCTGGACTTGAGTTGGATTTGGAAAAGTAGTGTGCAAAGTAGAAATGGCGAACCGAAGTAGCGTCCCTATACATACATGTATGACAATGTTTAGAGTCAGACTGATGATAAATGATGAGATAGATAAGAGAGGAATTGGACTTGGACAAACTACCATTTCAGGTTGCAATGTAATGTATACGTAGTCGAAAGTAAGATATTATTTAGATTGATGGCGCTTTTCTTTTTTCCACGCCAGTAACGGAAAACTAGTTATTGAAATGGATGGGGAAACTGACCTTCGTGAAGGGACTGGCCTAGGGACTGCCCTCGCCATTACCCCCCCCCCCCCCCCCCCAATTTGGCGATACATTTTGGGAGCAAATGTCTTCCAGTTATTAAGCTAAGAAACAAATTTTTTTTTTGGGGGGGGAGGGGGTGAAATAATAAAATATAACGAACTACATCAACTTTGTCCCCCAATAATGAATATTAACGTAAACCCCCCCGAAAAAAAAAATCGTTTACTGACGCGAGTACACGGCATTATCTGAATGGATGGATGCAACCATCTGTTTACGCCTATGTAAACGAGCCTATCACAAATTAATATTTATCTGTTTATCTGCGCACTGACAGGCTCCATGATCTGTATGCAAAAACACTATCCATTATGTTTGAAATGTGCACGCATTATAACTCAATGTCTGTTTAATTCTCGTATGTATATTTATATCAATTATTTTCCCTGAGATGCAACCATTTACTTTCATTATCTCCATTAAGAGTCAAGTTTTGAGCATTTTCAAGTGGATACATTTTCCTTATATGTTGTATTTGTATCTACTATATTATGAGGGTGCTTATTTACGTTTTGATTTTTAAGTTGCAATACATTATCACATAAACTAAAAATGAGTGTAAAAGTGATTATATTGCTTAATAATTCTTGCAATGAAAGCTAAAATACTGGTAAGTGCAATAATTTGAGTGCTTAAATCACAAGAACATATACTAAACTGTGTGTTTGTTATCTAAATGTTGTAATAATTAAGATTTGATTAATGATTATAGGCGACATAATACAATATTACCGTCAATTTGACAACGTTCTTCTTCCGTTTTTTTACAATTCTTATTCTTGTAATAGTATTTTATCTATAGGGGTAGGTTTTCATATAATGAATCTCTCCTTTCTGCCTACCCCAAACGCTCTCTCATCAACCAAAAAATTACTTTTTTTTTCACGAGGGCGATTTTGAAAATTTTGAGTGAGAAAAACGCCCTCGTGAAATTATTCACGAGGGCTATTTTGGGGCTCACGGGGGCTCTTTGCCCTGATATCAGGCAGGACTTACCACAGGCTAGAAAGTAAATATATTTAAAATTTATTCAATAATGATTAAGACTGAATCGGTTGGGCCAATCGCACCAGTTCCCGACAACCAAAAAAATACTTTTTTTTTCACGAGGGCGATTTTGAAAATTTTGAGGGAGAAAAACGCCCTCGTGAAATTATTCACGAGGGCTATTTTGGGGCTCACGGGGGCTTTTTGCCCTTTGCCCCCGTGTATTTTTTTGGTTGTCTCTCATACAGTGTTGTGATTTACTTTTTTTATTGTTGTGTATTTGTATTATATATATTGTAATTTGTAATTTTTATGAAGAGTTTTGAATAAAATTTGAAATTTTCTTTGATATCTCAGACGGATGTTCCCCACGTTCCAAGTCAAGATATCTGGGATGGACCCGATGGCGGAGTACATCCTCATGATGGACTTCGTTCCCGTAAGTCATCTCGTTATTTCATTTCTTTCGTTGAACTAAAATAAACCGAAATGGCGCCTCTTCGTAATGATTTTAGAGCAGTTGGTAATTGTTGTTTGTTTATCAACAAATAATGTACAATTTGATTATTATTTTGACCTTTATAAAAACATTGAGCTGTTGAGGAAAGTACCATAATATCTATTCGCATATCTAATTCGCATGCACCCAGAATGGGTCCTACTAATTGGTGCTAACAAGTGCGAAGAAGTGCCAACACAAATAGTGCCAACAAAAACAGTGCCAACAAAAACAGTGCCAACACAAATAGTGCCAACAAAAACAGTGCCAACACAAATAGTGCCAACAAAAATAGTGCGAAATGTAACAACAAAGGCGAGTAGAAACAAGATAAATAGACTACCGTTCGCTTGCTGCTTGCGGACGCCAGGTTCACGGCGCGGCGCGGCGCGGCGGACAGCACACAGGCTAATTTGGCTGAGACACGGTACTTTGCACAGTTGGCACTACTTGGCACTACTTGGCACTTGTTGGCACCAATTAGTAGGACCGCCCAGAATATTTTGCTGATTTATTTATAATATGTTATTAATGGAACAACCCAGACGTGTCCTGTAGAACGCATGTCCACCCATAATAATCTGCTACATTATGTCAACTCTCACTGATATGATAAAAATATGATTAATGTCATAAGTAAAACAAAAAATATTGTTATGTTTATCACTTTTCATAGGTCGATGATAAGAGGTACCGTTACGCGTTCCACAGTTCGAGCTGGCTGGTGGCAGGGAAAGCCGACCCGGAGATGCCCGGCAGAATACACGTCCACCCGGACTCGCCCGCCAGGGGAGCCATGTGGATGAAACAAATAGTTTCATTCGATAAACTCAAACTTACCAACAACCTTCTCGACGATAATGGACACGTAAGTGATTGTGATAATGTAAAAATGTGTTGAATTTATGTAAATTTAACTACCATCTTCTGTATATCTATTCGAAAGTACAGAACTGTTCCTACACAAAATGCAGTATTACTTTCGATTAAATCGACAGATTATTGAAAATCAAATTTTCTATATTTTGATACAAAATTATAAGTTCCCTGATACTTGTCAGCTGTTTGTGCTTAACCTGAACATGTATTTCGCGATGATCGATAATCGTAATGTTCAAATATGAATATTTTCTTTCCTTGTTAAAAGTGACATATCATAGCAGTAATACGGGCGTGTATGTTATATTTCCAAAGTGGTGACCCCGACGTGATTCGAGCGTAGATTTTCCCTTCCACTCATTCCTCAATGTGAAGGTCATGATGATGGTGATGATGATGATGATGATGGTATTTTTCGAACTTTTTCAACCTATGTGTAGATAATCTTGAATTCGATGCACCGCTACCAACCCTGGTTCCACGTTGTTCATGTCAGTGGTAGGGAAGACTTCATCAAAGTACCAATTGAATCAATGTTTTATTACCTTCACATCATAATGTTCATTGTTGAGTTCCTCAGAGATCATGACTATGTTGATGTTAATCAAACTCACTTTTCTAATCCAATCATTTATAGATAATCTTGAACTCGATGCACCGCTACCAACCCCGGTTCCACGTCGTTCACGTTAGTGGTAGGAAGGACTTCGACAATGCACCTGAGAGAGACTTCAAGTGTTTTATCTTCCCTGAGACACAATTCACAGCAGTTACCGCCTACCAGAACCATAGGGTAAGTTTGTTAATGAGAACTCATTATGCATTGTTTTCACTGGCGTTTTCATCTGTTATTGATACCTATTGTTCAGGGGGGGGGGGGGGGGGGTGATCTATTCATTCATCCCCCGCTGAACAATAGGTATTACGTAAGGATCTACGCCAGTGATTGTTTTCCTCTGTTCCCAATCTAACGACACTAAATTATTAAAATAATAATTTGTTCTTATATTTTTCTTTAAATTACTATTATTCCCAATATGAACTCAAATTTGGTATAGTTTTATAATGTGATACAGTAGTCGGATATTATAGTATTTAAACTATTTAGTTATTCCTGTTTATTTATTTGGTGATATGTTTCTATTCATTATCTCATTTGGTGATGGAATACAATTTATTTCAGATTGAGTAAATTCATACTGATTAACAAAAACACAAACAGTTTTGTCTGGAACATTGCTGAGGATTACATAACTATTGTTAAAATTATAATATATGATAAATGTGTAAAGGCTACTAATGCTGTACAACATTTCACTTATCTGTCACTTTTATATTACTCGAGGCTAATTTGCAACTGTATAACGTGCGTGTTGTACACTGTACATTACTCACCAATTAGATAATTTAGAGTGATTGTAACAAATCACTCGTTGTATTTACTCGCCTCGGGCCAGTCCTTGATATCACTGATTCACTCAAAACAATGGATACTGAGCCTCTGGAATTTGATATGATCTTCATGTTTACTTTCTCTAAGTCTAGTATTACCAGTATTACCATGGTTACATTCGATTGGCACTGATTGAGTACAAGTATTGAGAGTGTGAATCAACATCTACTAAGTTAAAATGCAATGATGATTTGATAAATATAAGTTTGATCATGACCCAAATACAATACAATACAGTTAACCCGAATACTTGTTAATACAAATACATTTGTGTCATAAATTTATGTATATTTCATTTGCATTTTTTTTCGTTTTTAGATCACACAGCTCAAAATCGCTAGCAATCCGTTCGCCAAAGGATTCAGGGAATGCGATCCAGATGATTGGTGAGTTCAAAATGTCATGAATCTTGAAAGGTATCGATCATGATGAGTATTAATCTTAGCATGGTACAAATATTGTCTAAGGGGTGAGGCAATACTTTTGAAGTTTATATAAACCAAATACTCATTATGGAATACTTCTCATTTGGATAACCCCTTTTGAAAACAACATTTGTAAATACATGTAGTATGTTTGATAACAATCTGATAACCATTTGTTCTGTGAATTCTTCTTGCTCTTTTTGGTGCCAATTTATGTTCGGCTTTCCATAAATATTTTATTCTATTGTTTGTATTGTATACATTTTAATTAGCTACTACCATTTAGAAGTACATGTACAGAGAATATGTTTTTAAGTAAAATTGTGTAATGACATATAGATTTGTTTGTATTTGTACTTAAAAACAACAACCTATAATGCTTACTCGTGTATTATTTTCGTTTCAACTTGATATGAATTATTTGTTATGATTTATGCAAAGTTTATTCTTTAGTTCTGAATATTTATGCAATAAACTGTTGCAAGTTATGCAACGCTTATTTATTATTTTAATGATTTATGCAATGTTTATTCATTAGTTTTGATTTTGTTTTGGTTTTTTATTATTTCCAGTTATGGTCCGTGCCGAGATCTGGGGGTAGCTGCGTCCAACTACAAGAACAGTTGCCCCCGGTAATTAATGTCATTTATTATTATTTTATCTTAGCTTTTTCATTTCATTTAATTTCATGTGATATATAGAGTACCGAAGTAGTGATGTCACAATTTTGTATAATTGCATAGTAATGTTTCTAATCATGCTAATTATGGAAACTTTTTGTCAAGGTAGAATGTGCAAACAGGCGTCTTGACTCTCACTACCAAGCAACAATACTAAAAAAGACAGGATGGCATGACACGATATTGGGAAGCAGAAACCATCACACATCCCAGCGATGGTGCTGCGGACAGCTTAAATACAAAAATGAAATGAAATTATTCTAAGCAAGTTGACTTTGATTTATGCGTTTGGTATTGAGTAAGAGCTTGACGACTGTCTTCTAGCGATTAGCTTCTAGGTCTCGAATTTCTGGCTTGCCAAACATTGTTTTGAATGATTAACTATGACAATGAATAGTTGTGACGTCACATTTCGGTACTCTATACCAAAGTTTCGAAATGGAATAGGTACCACCGTACCAGTAGCCCCATCCCTCTAACTGCTTTGCTTTTTTTTTTAACCCATCTCATGATATAAATCGAATATTCAAATAAATAATCAAAGAGCAAAACTACTACAAGTCATTTATTTTATATCATTCCATTGGACTCATTGTCATTCATTTCAAATAATTTAATAATCTGAATACCTTCTTTTTTCCATAATTTCCCCAATGGCTTCTATTTAATAGCCTGTGTGTTTTTTTTTGTGTTTTTTTTTTTGGCAACGCAGCATTCTGCTTCATGACCATTCTCTCTCATTTCCGCTGACATTCAGTTGTATTGATGCAAAGTAAATCAAACATTTGCTAATTTAACATGTGTGATATTTATCAGTCCGATCAAAGTGAATTTAAATAAAAAATGTTTGGTTCATTTCCTGTTTGCATGCTGTCACATAATGCTCAGTGCACACGAATGTCATGTACATTAGGGACTGTTGGCGTATCATGTTTCTCTAATAACGCCCCAAGGTGTGATAACTATAATGGTGGTGGTAGCCAAGAAATTCAATTCAAGGTATTTTATTCAACTATTTGTAGCCAAAAGGCTAAATTACAAGTGAATTTACAAGGTAAAAAAAACATTAACAATTACATTACATTGAAAGAAAATATAATTATACCAATACAAAATATAAATAAGAATGCAAGTGATTGTTATGCGAAAGTGGCAGAATTTAAATATTGCCTATCAAAATATGAGGAATAACAATAAAATTATCAATATAATATAAACCTAGTGTAAATTAACTATCAAATACGTAAATCGGTAATCTTCACTTCAATGAAACTAATTGTAAGAGCGTTTAAAGCATAAGGTTTCTATTAGAACTTTAGTTTCTATTAAAATTACAAAAATAATTATACATGTACGAACAAATGCAAACAATGATTATAATTTATGACTAATCGAGTAAGAATTACAAGCAAATCAATAATAATTTGTAACACAATTCTTGGTGAAGTATATGATTATAATATTTTTGGATAATAAAAGTCTGTCAATGTAGTCATCAGTGGTGTTGTGTGGCCTTGGGCTTATACAAATTTATTGGAGTAGAGCTTTAGTTATTGGGTCACGCTATATAATTATGCATTTCTTTGTTTGTGTTATGTTTTGCCCTTCTATTGGGAGCTGGTGCCCCCTCTCCATCTTAAACCGAACTCTAACATGTTGCATCATTGTCCCATCACAAATGCAAATTCGACGTATATAAATAACCACGTATATTTCCTTCTCAATTGCACAAATAACTATATAGTTGTATGTGTTGTTTAAACAGGTTCTTTAACTCCTCCGAACGATATTCTACCGTAGATTTGAATCCACCTGTGTATTATAGTACAGATGAATGAAAGTTCAAGTAAAAGTCAAAGACGGGCATCCAAGATCGGTTAGGTCAACTTAAACATGTTCTCCTAAAGTGTCTTCAAAATAAGAAGGGGGTCAACTTCAAATGCCATGTTCAGATGGTAACATAAGAGGCAGGGGGGGGGGGGGGGGGTGGGTGGAAAGGATGGGTACGCTCTTTATGTTTCTTTTACTTTCGAATATTTACACTTTGTATTGTGACGTATCAAATTGTTGAGGGGGGGGGGGGGAGGCACGTGCCCCTCGTACCCCCGTATAGTTATACGCTACTGCGTTACGAGGTGCTTTGTCTTCGCAGGAAGGTGTAGACGTGTTTGGATTCATGTTCCAATAATGTGTCTTCTTCCATGTAAGAAAATGTAATGTTTTAGAGATGCTTTGTCTACATAGGAAGGCGTGGATGTTAGTTATTTGCTAGGGGGTATTTCGGGATATGCCCAGGGGCCACATGCGGCAGATAGCCTCCGGCAGATTCAATATTATGTATACATTATAGGTTACCCTCTTTTGACGTTCATTGTGTTCAGATATTGGTCTCCTAATTCAAGTAACGAAACTGCTCGGGGCTGTATGTCTTTCAGAAGCTTATATCCATGATAACATTCATGTTTAGAATACAACATACACGTATATACAAGTAGCATGTTTGTATCAGGGGGGGGGGGGGGGGGTCAATGCAAACAGAAGTAGGCTATACTAAATTATGGTTACATGTTGGTGCTTATTCTGCAGAAAATAGTTCGAACATGTCAGAACATCTCGATCATTATTTCCATTAAAAAGTTGTAACATTGTTGAGAGGTGAAATCAAGTGTGATTTAAAGAATGTGTTTTCAAGTTGCAACTGGTGGCGTGATGGGTTCATCTTCATTACGTAATTACCACTAACTAATTGTTCTTAATTTTTGCTTTTCCCTACCTTCCTTGTGATCCTCGATATCATCCTCTCCTATTCTTCGCCTTCGTCGTCTTAGTTCCTGTCTTCAAATTCTTCTCTTTTTGTTGTATTACACGTTTTCCCCTTCATATTCCTAATTCTTCAACCTTTTCTGACCCCAAGTTTCTCATTTTCCCTCTTTTGTATCTCCTCTGTTCTTCTCAGGCATGTATACCTTTAATATTTTAACTCACTTGAATGTTTACTAACAAAAAACGCCATTGCTTTAATTATTCGAAGAATTTTTCGAAGATGACTTTCACGAACTGAATGTAGCAAGTTATTTGGAATTTTTGAATGCACCCAGTATGACTTTCTTTCATTTTCAAAATGTCCATCGTCATGACCGTTATCTTCAAATTTATGTTTACCGTGGCCAATATTTATCATTTGTCTTTTGCTTAACAGCATCATCGAGATCATCCCGCACGGCAACGGGCCACGAGCCCGCAACCACCACCGTCCCAGCTCGCTCCAGATCGTGGGCATCACAAGAAGCCGGGCGGTAGGCGGAGGGAGAACGCAACACCAAAACGAAATCAGTAAGTTGATGACATCCATAATTACCCAAACACTTTTTATGAAAAAAAAAATTTCCCTTCTATGATGAATGAATTGTTGTATAATTTCTCTTCATCTCTTCGCCGTTTTGAATTTGTTGTGAACAATCATGTATTTTATTTTAACTTCATAAGGTAAACTATTACTCAGTACTCGCCTAAGCATATCCATATTTTATCACGTTACCCCTTTGTATAATTGTATAGGAAGGTAACCTGGTCAACCCTTATAGTGTTATAATTGGCGGTGGAAATGTCATGAAAAACATGACCATTCCTCAATCGCATTTGTTCATTTAAATATTGATAGGCCTATTTTATAAATATGTAATAAACTATTATAATCAACCCACGGTCTCGATGTATCCAATTCATTCCCGCCTCAGATTCCGAGAAGCAGGTAGCGCAGTCGATGAGCAACGCGAACACGCCGCCGATCGCCACGGACAACGGCACGTCACCCGCCTCGCTCGCCAACACCGCGTCGCTGATCAACCCGAACCCCAGCGCGTTCCCCGACCTCGGCGCCCCGGCCGGTGTCCCGCCGTGCACGATGACCAACGGTACCGTCGGCAGCACGCTAAGCATGGACACGACCGCTGCCTATTCGACGTACCCGGCCGGAGCGGGCGATAGCCAGTACAACTACGGTAGCTGCTACTTCCGCCCCGCCAACACTCGGCCGACGCCGTACTCGCGCGATATGACTACGTACATGCGGGACTCGCGCTATTGCGCTAACGGACTCACTTCATACATGGGCCGGACCAACGGCCAGTTCCCTTACGACCCGTCCGCAACCATGACGATGATGGGCGGTATTGACCCGAGGAGAAACTACACGCAGCCGATGATGTAGCGGAGCCATGCCCTGGCAGAAAATTTATGGCGGTGACAGTTAATTATTAAATACGCCATGATTATCTGAATTGTCGCCATTTTATTAAAAACGTTTGACGAAAAATGGACGCCATTTGAATAAAGTTTATCAGCATTTAGAACTGGGAGGAGAACGGTCGTCATTTTGCGTTGTATTGGTTTAAAACGAAAATGGCTTACAGTCGCCATTTTGAATAGACGTTACACCATTTCCAACAGAGAGGACTTGCATCTTCACTTTGCCTGGAGAAAGAGAAGGAACAAAATAATGGACGTCGATCAGATTGATATAATTATTTTATCTTCACATTGAACATAGCAAAAATACCATTGCTGATATGGATCAATGTATTTCTATTGTTGATATACTTTGAACGTACAGAACATAACTCTTCAAGTTTTCATGTATATATTGCTTGCAGAGGAAACATAAATGATTGTTTATAGTGCTTTCAATGTGTACATTTGGAAGTGTGACCAGGTATTAAACTTTATTATAACTATTATTTTTAACTTCCCGGAAGTGACGTCACTGTGACGAAAAGTATAAAATGCAAAATGGTCCTCATTCACGAACTGATAAGTACTGACCCATTATTTGACGTCCATGGATGTAGACAGGTACCAGTGTGGATGTCCATTACCCGCGGATTAGGAAAAAACAACTATGCAAAGATGAATAATGGACAATTTTCCTTTACTTAAAAAGGACGTTAGTTCACCTTTAAGGTAATTTGTATTGGATGCGCAGCAGGGTAGCGCCATATTTGTCTCCATGACCCGGATGAATCTTCTGTGAGCGCGAAACTCGCTCAAGACAGTGTCAACACTCAAATCATAATTTGAGCTGCAGAGCGCGCGGCGTGGGTAACATGGCGTCTCCCAATGTGTATTCGAAACACGCCCTCAGATGAGGCAATTATGCAGACTCTTTAAGCAGTGTTTTTTATGCCTCCGCCAACCCGGAGGCATTATTTTGTTTACAACTCGATCATTGTAATGTGTTCAATACCAGTGTACCGACAATACATACATGAGCTTTGACTTTCGTGAGTTTCAGGGTTGTGCTTTATTCTGTAAATAAGTAAGGGTCCAGTAGCACAACTGAAACATACACGAACCAGCGTTAATGTGTGTAATGTTTGGACATTTTCGTTGATTTTCTTTATGTTTGCACAATTACCAAAGGTATAAAATTATGAATGTGGTTCAATGAAAGAAAGAAAAATGAACAGGACACAAAAGGATCAGAAAGCATGTGGTTATCTGAATCATTCTCATTCGATTTAAAAGTGAAAGGCTATATATACATTGTATGATTATAAAATAATGAAGTTGTTGATATTATTGCTAGATAGCATTACTATATTGACATCAAATTACATTTTGTTAAAATTTGAATGACGACCTTTAAATTCCGTCTTTTAAAATTTGGATAATGGATCCCTCCATGAACTATAACCCAACCTCAAATTACTGTGACATAAAACTCTTCATTAGTTATCATGTGTGTTTTGTAATGATTTTGCAATCATGTCGAATCATTTGTTATAATTCATATATATGCCAGTTAGATAATATTTAGTGTTCGGTTATAATAGCAGACAGAAAGAAAAAAATTATCTTCTGTTTCTATTTTTCTGGATTTTGTTTAATTTCAATTTTCAAACCTTCTGCCAATAACATGATTAACCTGGGAAGTTCTGTGTTTACACGGATGTTCATCCGGTGTTGAATGAAATGAATCTAATCGGCATTATTGTACCAAAGAAGTTATGTTTGCTGCATTATAAACAGCAAATCATAATTACATCGCTATATTTTTTGTTAAAGTTGAATGGATTAACTATTCATATTTGAAGTTCGTCGTATGTTTTAGTTGTCTGAATAAGCTTACTTGTAACACTTCAACATTTTCAGTTTGTTATAATTATAGAATTGTTATGATATTGAACAAGCGAAACGGGATATTTGATGGCTGAGAATATTTGTTTTCTTTGTGAAGTTATATTCGTTGTAAATGCCTGCCTATCCATCTCTTAACAAAACACTCTGCCAAGAAAGGGTATTGTCTAAAGGAATAGCAAGTTTCAATTATGATTAAGTTATTTATTATGTTGTTATTATTGTCACATGACCTCTCCTTACCGATCACGTGATAACGGTATCCACCTGACCATACGTTTGAGCTATGTATTGACTGTGATACTTGTTCTGTACATGTTGTAAAACAAAAGAGAAAAGGATGCAGTAATTTGCAGAATGATTAAGGCATGAGAAAAAAATACGGATTGTATGATACGATTGGAAAGGAACTAGCATGGATGTGATAATGTGAAGATGTTAAAAGATGGGAGTAAAATGATATAAAATATTGATTCTATGTTCATGAACTAAAGTATTAATGTATTATAAATGATCTTCAGAGATCTCTAATAAAATCGTCTAGACGAAAAAGTTCTTATTCAATAAGAAAGAACACAATTCTTTAGTGTCTTCATTATTTGATGATTGAAATGGTATGCTCAAACAGTAATGTGTGTATGATCATGCTATGCCCATCTGTACTTGTTTACGTAGTGCATCTGGCCTATTCAAGGTGAATAATTTTAAAATCTTTGTTTTGTCAACTTAGATATGTCTCAGAATACCTGAAACGATTACAATATAATAATAATAATTTTAAGAAATGAAAATAACACAATCACCACATAGTTATTACGTACAATCATAAATATCGCAAAAGTTAATGCGGAAAGAAGAAATGCTTTGTTCAGAATGTGTCTATGAAAAACAAAAGTGCAGGGAAATAGAGACAAAAGTACACCATCATGTTTTTCACAAAATCAAAGACACAGTAAAGGGATGAAAAGACAAGTAAAAACCTATTGTGGGGCATTAAATTATGAGCAATCTTCTCAATCGTTTGCTGGGACAATAACATCAATATCACACTGAGCTATTCTGAAAACCACACAGGCGCATGGAATTATACGCCAGTGTATTTCTTGATAACTCGTGAAGTCTTATTGTACCATGAGATAGTCGCGACAGATCACTACTTTGATGCAGATCCGACATGAAAAGTAGTTTAGAAACAAAAACACGATTGTATACTTATTATTATCCATCGACCATATAGATACAAATCAGCTTCGAAAAGATTAAAAACGAGACTATACAATGACGTGGTCACGCGATGTCGAGCAACATGCATTGCCTCATCGACTTTCATTCCTATTTCTGATTAAATATTGCATGACACTTTGCTCATCTATGCTCATGGGAAATACACAAGGTCATTTTCTCGAACTGGCAAACAAACAAATAATTCACGCTGTATAGTCATCCTTGGCGATTGCTGAACTGACACGATACATACAATTGTCATCAATATTATCTTGATTAAAACTACCTTGCTTAAGATGATGGTGATGATGACGGTGATGCAAATGGTAGAAATGATGTTGTCAATGAAGTTGATGCTGATGCTGCTGATGATGATGAAAATTATGAAAATGATGAACACGTTTATGATGATATTTTCATTTGTAGTGGTGGTGGTGGTGGTGTGGTGGTGATGTGGTGGTTGTAGTTGTGATAATGATAATTATGATGATGAGGATGATCATGATAATAATGATCATGGTGGTGGTGGTGGTGATGATGATGATAATAAGGATTATGATGATGATGATGATCAGTGTCGTAGCGTGGTCTGATGATGGTAATGGTGGTGGTGATGAAGATGATGATGGTGGTGGTGGTGGTCGTGGCGATTATAATATGAGGGAAAGGAGGATAATAAAATGTGACTCGAATTGCATAATAAACTATTGTTATAACTTGGTTACTATTATTATAATTCAAAGGTAAGAGGCGTGTTAGAATTTTTAAATGATCACGTTTCACATACTCCATAATTATAGCCTATAAGATATTCACTCTTCAATTGGCCTCATTAATTAATCACAATCAAGTGCGGTGTATTGTTCCTTTTAATTACCACGCGGAAAGTGATTCTTGAAATATGTAACCAGAGAGGTGGGAGGATCGCCTCACATCTCTCTGATGTAACTGTAGATTACAGAATGAAAAATTATAAGTCATTTCAATTTGCATACGCCATAGCTCGCACTAAAATAATTTTCAATACAACTATATGTTTCGCAAATTTAGCAATCATATTTATAATCTTGACTATATTCTTAGTACACACTCATGTGAAATAAAAACAAATATATATATATATTATATTAATCCACATTATTATATTTGTAGAGTTCAACATTTAAGGAAGGTGGACACTCCCAGGGCTGCTTAATCCAATCCTTAGATCCAGTAAGACATTAACTTTATCTTCATAACTTAACTTATCTCGAATTAAAATTGTTTTTAGACTTTTACATCAGTAAAACAAATGTAAATGTAATATTTGACTGAGGTGATTTGTGTAAGTTTTTCAGTTGATGAATTAAGTAAATCCTAATTTTCGCATAGTCAAGCCAAATACTATAAATTAATCTACTTAAACATGTTAAATGTTGACGTAAGTATGGAATTGAATACCTGCTCAGGCCTTCACCCCTCGACTGTCCCTACCCCGCTGCCCGTGTATGCCGAGAGATTCGTGGTCAATCGGCAAGGGGATGAACAACGCGGCATAATAATGACACTGATGGATAATGCGCTGAAATAAGATATTTTCGGGCCCTTTCATAAGTTAAAGAATCAATCTATGATTTTCGTTATGATTGATACATAGGCCCTTACTAGACTATTCCTGGTATCCAAGTGCCGCAATGACATTGATGAATAGCGCGATGAAAATTGATACTTTCGGGCCCTTTTATAAATTAAAGTCACTCTCATATTTTGTTTTATACATAACCTATACCATAATATACCTGATATAACGCCGCGTGAAGCCGCGGCTCTGACGGGGTGCGATGTGAATGCTTGTCCCCCGGGAAGCGGGGGCCGATGAGTAGCTGATGATACCGTTGATTGCCCGAAAAGTGAACAACGTTTCTTCATCTGCATCTTTCTTCATCCAATCATCCATCATTTTTTTAGTCCATCAACGAACACAAAACATGTTTTATTAGTATGATTGTATTTCTTTGTTTGTATTTATGTGTTTACATTTTACATGGATGTTTTCTTTTGGTCGGTGATCAAGGCTTTATATAGAAATAAACTCGTGCAATGATATATTGCTATATAATATGATTTTCTATAATAGTGCAGGAACCCGGGGGACCTTGTATTACCGTGAGGGGGCACATTCAAGTAAGGAAGACTTTCCCGTGGCGACGGTGGTGGCATGGGCATACACGGGTGCATTTCTGCCCGGGATCATGGTTTTCTTCTCCACAAATTGTATTCCTATAAGTTATAACTGCCCGAAAATGATTATTGGTACATAAAAATGACACGATTTGTGTTTGTTTTCCGATTTCCTTTGTCCGTGCATTTCCGTGAGGATGAGATATATTGGTGGTGCTACTAATTCTCCCACTTATTAGTCATTCGTGCATACACCAAAGCAATGTAGGCCTTAAGCCCTCTGCAGACAGAGCCGACTCGACCCGATCCGACTGGTTTTCATTCGCATCGGCTTATAGTTTTCAGTGCCTCGCGACACACATTTTGCCAGTCGAGAGACAGTCGGATGCCAGTTGGGGCCGATTCAACACGATGAATCGGATCCGACCGACCGGGCCAAACTCTAGCCTGATAAAAACCAGTCGGATCGGGTCGAGTCGGCTCTGTCTGCAGAGGGCTTTAGTCAGCTAAATCCAACTCGTTATGGGGTGTTCATTATCATGACGTCATACTATCCACCCCCCCATATTTGTATGGAACTGGAAGTGGTGAGTGAAACAACAAACGGAAGAGAAAGACTGATTTGTCGGTCTATGAAGACCTTTACTCCAAGGACATTACATTGTCTACAGGGTAAATACAACTGATAAGACTTACTGAATATTTTGTTCATTTTTTTCTCGATATGTCACGAGCATCGTCAATTCATAATGTCGTTGATTGGTATGATAATAATAATAGAAATATACCATTTTCTGTATTCTTCTTAGTCAAACACAAGTCCTATTATAGATGATAGAGAGAAACGAGGGATGCAATTCATCAAAATGCCAGCGCATGGAGCAAGGACTAACCGTGTTCCCTTTTCCCCTTGTATCATTTCCCCAAAGTAATCAAAAATCGATCATTATTTTGTGTTCCAATTAAGATGCGGTTTCAAATCTTGGAATGTCCCGAGCGTTGAGCAATCAATCGCTATGGGTAGACAAAGACAATCACTGAAATGATACATTTCTGCATACCATGACACCAAAGCGTTGTCATTTTTTTTTTTTTTTTTTTTTTGGGGGGGGGGGGGGCGGGGGGGGGAGGCCTGGGGATGAGGGTAGACATTATTTATTCTAATTTACATATTCGTGACACAAAGAAAAGACGCAATCCAACAAAGATAACAGAGGAAAGAGAAGATAACTTGTAAAACAACAAAGACAAAATGGAAAAGAGAGAATAATGACAAACCATATGAAATAGTTAAATATATTACTCAATCATCATTACAGAAATAATCACAAAGATAAAGGAATGCAGAATGTTTATAAAACCAAATAAAAGGAGTTCAATAGACAATAAAGGATTTAGTATGAGAAGAAAGATAAAGAAAAAAGAAAGGAGAAAGAAAGGAGCAGTGAAAGTTAAAATGAGATGAAAAATGAACGAATATAAAATATAGTGAGAATTATAAAACAACAGAACAGAAAGAGATAGCAAGATGAAACAAATGTGAGAAATAAAGGGCTGTTTAAAAATAGGAAAATGGTGATAAGAAAGGGAGGAATAGGGGAGAGAGATTGAGAACAATCATACGTCATTTGTCACCCTCAATCGGTCACGAAAATCGTCTCTTCATCACAACCACGTGTCTAAGATAACCCAGAAACTCATCAAATTCTCATCACTTTCTCGGAATGAGTCAATTCTTGGGAAAACTAGTTCTTCCTAAAATAGCTTTTCATGAGACATAACTTACTGATATCGATCTAAATATTCGTTAAACTTTTACCTGTCCAAAGTAAATGGTTAAATATATCTGGTATTAAATATTATGATCAAAATCAACAATTACTTAGAATCCTAGCGGTTCTCATAAAATATATACATGTACATAATTACAAACAAGTTGTTGTATTCGTATATTACCAATATAAGCATGATACAGGTTTTGGTTTCTAATTTCTCTTTCGTTATAAAGATACGTATGATTGATTTGAAGTGTTTGGATTTAAAAGTCTCCTTGGGAGACTTTCAACTTTGTACACATTAGTGCAAAGAGTTAGCAAATATCACTTTCCATGTTTGCTCATATTTACTCTGTCATTATGACATTCATGTATAGCATCGAATTGTCACATATCACTCGGTGAACATTTCGGAACACAGAAATACATATTTATCAAAAACCACCCTAGGTCAGATTTTGCACATTTCAACAAAGTTACTAGATCTCAATCTTACCCTATTTGTATTTCACCATTTTCTAGATATCATATTGTAACCCCGTTCATTGACTCGCATCGCATCGCATCGCAATGTCAGATACAAAATGGGTCAAATGAAACTGCAATTAACAAGGGAGTAATTTCCCCCGCTTCCCCCAGTTCCTGTAACTCGATAAGCATTACACGCCCATATTGTGTGTAGCCAATTAGGGAAACGGGATAGGTTAATGAAATAAGACTGTTGTGTAGCAAGTTTAATCAGCCCAGACCCCGGGAAGGGGTGCGGGTAGGGAAGGGGTGCGGGAAGGGAAGGGGTGCGGGTAGGGAAGGGGTGGGAGTAGGGAAGGGGTGGGGGTAGGGAAGGGGGGGGGGGTCGTTTCACGTGAGGGGCAGTGGTTTCGGTTCGATTGGTCAGCACCCACCTGGGCCCCGTTGCATAAAGAGATACAATCGATTGTAAGTCTGAATTGTCAAGTCTGATCATGTGTTCTAAATGCGCAAATTTGATTGGTTGAAACGCGCAAATTTTCTGACTTGCAATTAATTGTAACTTACAATCGATTGTATCTCTTTCTGCAACGGGGCCCTGGTGTATGTCTCATTAATTTCAATTCATTTGGGTCTACTACACGATGCATTAAAGGGATCTAGTAACTTTGTTGACATGTGCAAAAAGTGATGAAGGGTTGATGCAATGTATATTGTTGTTATCTCATATGTCCACAGGGTATTGTGTGAACATTTCAAGTCAAATGGACATTGCATGGCCAAGTAATGAGCGAAAATGCAAAGTGATATTCACTAACTCACTGCACTCACTTTGTACAAGGTTTCAAAACTCCGGGGGAGTTTTTCTTATCTGAATACTTCGATCGTACATATCTTTGTAACGAAAGGGAAATTTGAAAAACCGAAACCGGTCCCATGATTGTATTGTTAATACGAATACAACAAGGTATGAGGGAACCGCTAGAATTACAATTTTATTTTGAGGATTTGGACAATGTTACTAAGTCCCTTTAAACTTCAACCAAAAGGGGCCAATGACATACACCTACTACTCAAGCAAATTAATAACGTCACGAAATCGAATTAGAAATGCATATGGTGCCGTTTCTTTTTATTGTTATACAGTATATAAAATATATATGGCTGTTACTGACATTCCATCAAGTTTATTAATCGAAAATATGCCACGATATATATTCATCTTACAAAATAATATTTTATTGACAATGGAGACTGAAAGACATGGTACATAATATACAGGGTGGGGCCCCAAAAAAAACGGAACGGGGAACTTGCCATAATAACGAAACATGATGACTAGGTTCACGGGATATGGCATCTTTTACAAAGAAAAATGGTACCAAACTACACGACCAAAATGACTGTTCTTGGTATCGTTTTTCATTGGAAAAGACACCCTCTCCGATGGAATAATATAATGTTGTTACTATATTTTGGGAAGTTTTTTTTTTTTTTTGGGGGGGGGGGGGTTCACCCTGTATAGCATTTTGTTACTATTATATATTGAAAAATCAAATAATATGATCTACCTTGTAAGGCGTATTACGTTCCCACTAATTAAAAAAGAAACATTATCTGCAGTTATCAGAAAGAGAAAGCACATGATAAAAAGAAAAATCCTGGCATCAACATGTTATATGAAAGGCTTGGTTTAAAACAAATAACTTTCTTTTATACTGTCATAATCATGTATTGCACATCTCTGCACTATCAGCAAGATCAAACTGTATTTGCATCATATTGCACCAATTGCATGATTATACATTTTGTAATAAGAGTAGGCAGACAGATCGTAATCAGATTGATTGTCCTTGATAACTTAAAATAAATGAATGGACACTTTCTTCAACACTCCATATTATGGAAAAAATTAATCCAACACCCCTTTACATTTGAAATGTTTTGACAGTATGAACAACAGCCCTTTTCACAATTTTAGAATGCCATATTTATCTTATCTGGATATGTTCATCAGCAAGTTTAAACATAACAAAGTAAAAATCATATTTCCATGGATGTATGTGGCAAAACAAAAGAAATATGGAAAAGTGTGCTAACATACTACTCATAGAAAGAAAAGTTGAACATTTTAATTCAAAATTCAAATGATACAACTTAACCACATGTATATACCATATTTAATCTATTCTTGGGGTCAATTTCTCAATCAATTTGATGATACAATAATCGTTTTCAGTTATACAAAATCTGGAAAAGTAAAACAAATGTGGAATTCCAGATTTTAATATGGAAAACTTACATCCCTGTATTTCCCATATAATTTCAAATGTGCATGTTCCTGTCAATCAGCCGACGATCAGTGCAAAAAACTGTTGTCAAGAGAGGGCAGCAAAGCAGTTAACTTACTGGGCACCATCAGATTGTATATGCTTGATTTAATTTTCACTTGTGAGGCGATGGAAACAAGTAGCGTTTACGTTCTAGTGGTAGCACTATCTAGTGGGCGAACAAAATAAACCTCACAGCAGTGCAAAATTAAAATTATTTGGTTGAAAAGATATTAAATAGTTCATTCCAAAAGCTTTGATAGTTGGATATAATTTTTACTCTTTAATCGTCCAATAATGTGTATATTACAATTTGACAGAAAATGTTATATTTAAATGAAACTGATGAATGGAAATAAGCTTAGCCATTAAAGAAAATGCTATAAAATAAAGGAAAACTATAAGAAGCCTCTTGTTATAATAGACATGATACCCATCAGAAGGATAATATTAACAATTGTTTGTTTTATTTCGAAATATTTCAATAAACATTAACTATTCATAGAATAGACAGGAGCTAGCTGAAAAACTTTATGTAAATGATCTTCTCAATGCCCATGAGCCACTTGGAGGCATGGGCGTCGATCTGTCATTGATACCCATTCATCAGGGGGGGATGATCTATTCATTCATCCCCCCTGATGAATAGGTATTACGTAAGTATCGACGCCCATGCTTGGAGGGAATGCTCCACAGGCAGTGGAGAGGGTGCACATAATGTGTGCGGGCTGGCATTGTACTCTATGAATAGGGTAATAATATTTAATCACATTAGGCGCTTTATATTATTTCAAACCTGTGAACTAAATGCAAGAGACCTCTCTGCACACGCTGTTGCTGTCCTGATGCAGGCTATAACCGAGATAGTCTTCTAGCACCATGCCCACGGGATTACTTCTTTCTCTGGGAGACGACAACATGCCATGGTCTACAATGACCATGCTCTTTAAAATAATTTCTAAGACTTATTCCATTGAAATGTTAATAAATTGAAAAGAAATGGACTAACTGACAGGATGCTTGCTGTACGTACAAAACTTCAAGCAGCCTCTCTGCTCACGCCATTGCTATCTTGACACAAGCTTTGTCCAACAACATCTGATTCTAGGAAGCCTACTTTCCTTAGGTGAATAATATAATAACACAACCCTGACAGATGACAATTTCCAATGTACGTTTATTCCATTGAAATGTTCACTGAATAGATGTGGTTCAGCCGACTTCATGCTTATTGTTGTACGCAACCTTCAGCGGCCTCTCTGCACACGCCGTTGCTATCCTGACGCAAGCTTCGTCCGACAGAGTCATCTGGACTCCAAGGAAGACAACTTTCTCCAGAAGCACGCACACATCTACCATGGCCATCAGATCTCCCTCTGTGAACCCACTGACCCATGAGATGTTGAGCTTCTTGAGGTGTTTGGGAATGTTTCGGAGAGACTTACTGGTGAGGTGGCTGCAGTTGAACAGGTTTAACCCGAGGTCTTATAGCTTTAGCAACCTCTGTTTAATGATACATATTTATGTTACTGACACGCTTATTGAATAGATTCTGGTTAGCTGACTTCATGCTTATTGTACACGAGCTTCAGTGGTCTTTCAGCACATGCCGTTGCTATCCTGATGCAAGCTTCGTCCGACAGCGTCATCTGAACCCCAAGGAAGACTACTTTCTCCAGGTGCACACATCCATCCACGATGGCCATCAGATCTTCCTCCGTGAACTCACTGACCCATGATATATTGAGCTTCTTGAGGTGAGGAAGGTGCTTTGGAATGAGATGTAGTGACTTGCTGGTGAGGTGGCTGCAGTTGCACAGGTTGAGATCTACCAGCTTGGGCAGCCTCTGTTCAGGGACAAATATTAGGAACACATATTATTATTGGACGAATAATCAAATTGATTGTGGTGTTAAATATTATGAAGCACGAGATATGTCAAGTGGTTGATGCATAATACCATTGTCTGACAGTTTTTTTCACACCCTCATGAGGTAGGTGATGAAACATTTCTTGAATAAATGAACAAGAGCAAAACAATGGGCTTCTACGGGAGTTAAACTTGAGACGTCTGGATAGTTGTACCAGTGCACAGACCACTAAGCTAGATGCTGTTATGATGGGGCCCTTCCCTGAAACCATTTTCAAGGTTAATGCTGAATAAAATGTTCACAACATTATACCCGCACTTTAGATGTTGGCATGTTGATCGATACTATGTTCATTCATTTATTGATAAAATGGTCAACTCTATATCCATCGACTCTATATCCATTTTTATCACTCTTTTCATTAATATGACAGATTTACTGCTTGCTTGTAACATGCTTGTTTAGTTATAAATTTATTGTAAATTGATTGATTGATTGATTGATTGATTGATTGATTGATTGCTTGATCGATTGACTGACTGACTGACTGACTGACTCGACTGACTGACTGATAGATTATTTGATTATTTGATTGATTGATTGATTGCTAGATTGATTGATTTACTGATTGACTGACTGACAGATAGATAGATACATATAATTAATGATTGATTGACTTATTACTGACTGACCGACTGATTGACTGACTGACTGACTGACTAACTAACTGACTGACTGACTGACTAACTGATTGATTGATTGATTGATTGATAGAGTAACTGATTGATTGGCTGACTTAACAATGAAAATACTTACCTTCATAAGGAAGAGTAAGACATGATCCGTGATGATGTACCCACAGTCCTTTACGTTCAGGTGTCTCAGGTTCGGACACTGCCTAGCGATGATCTTTGGTGCATTCTGGGATATGAGGGCGCCCTCTAGGTTTAGGGTCTCCACGTAGGGTCCGAGGAGATTCTCAAGAGCAATGTTGGACAGTTTCCCCCGTCTCTTCAGTTTGTGAAGCATTTCACTGTGGATTTAAAACATACATATTTATCATGATACTCATAAAAGACATACTTTATTCAGGCCTCATGCCCAGGGCCAGTACAAATCTTAGGTTGGGCCTGAACAATTTTATACAAGTTTAATGTAAGTGGACTAATCAGGTAACTAGATGTACAACCTTTCAATTATAAAATCGTGTATTCTTCCATGTCAAGCTCATTCATTATAGCAGTTCTGATCAATTAAAGTGAAAACTTTCAAAGAGTATTTGTCCTTCTCGACGTATCACTAAGTCGATCAAGAATTTGGTGTTTATTTTCAATTTTGACAAACTCATAGATTGTATCATGCAAATAAAACCTTTCTGTTTATATTTCAACAGTAGTTCTTCATCTTCTAGGCTGTACAGCATGTTTTTTGCAACTTTACAAGTTTACACACCTCGACCAGTCGGTCCCCTTTTCGTCTTTAACTCACCCAACAATGTATTCATCGGGATAGTCTTCCAGTGAGAAGGATTTGATGTTTCCACACACATGTTCCAGACATTGCTCCAACAGGCGAGGGACTTTACAGTCTTCGTGGAATGGGCACTGCAATCATGGAAGAGAAATAATAATAATAATAATATACTCGATTTATACAGCGCCTAATATTGATTGATAATCATCTCTAAGCGCTTTACAATGATAATATTACCCCCGGTCATAGGATACAATGCAAACCAGCACACATTGTGTGCACCATCTCCACTCCCTGGGGAGCATTCCTTCCAAGCGGCACATGGGCATTGAGAAGATCCTTCACATATAGGCTTTCACCTCCTACCGGGTCCCCATTTATACACCTGGGTAGAGAGCAGCAATTGTGGATAAATGGGTGGGCAGGGTTCGAACTCGGGATCTCATGATCGGAAAGCACGCGCTCTACCAATCTTGCCACACCACATCCATAAAACAGACCAACGGTGACATCTTACATGTAATATGGCACATCGGTTTAACAATGTTTGTATGGGGGCAATAACAGATGAGATGAGAGACCAAGATTATTTCAATATTTTATCGACATATAATGCAAACTTCTGGAAAATATCATTTTGAGGCACTTTTACATTTCAGATGATGATAGGCCTAACATGATGTTATTGTGTAACAATTTTTTAAGCAGGTGGTCCTCTTAGACAGGTTCCAGTGCTGTAGTCGAGTCCGGACTCGGACTCACTTTTGATGGTCTCGTGACTCGGACTCGGAGCCGAGTTCCTATGTAAAACATATGGAAACATGCTATTTCGAACTTGTGGACTCGACTACAGCACTGACAGGTTCATTTATATGCAAACCTTTCTGGCTTTCTCGTTATTATCATAATGTACCTGGTTTTTTTTTTATGAACAGGTTTCAGAGTTTTATAACATTCGCTACAAAGCACACTCACCGGCTCGAATCTTCGTGCGTATGTGGCTCGTACAAAGATGGCTTTATTCTCCTCTTTCTTCTCGTATCTTCTCTTGCCTCGGTAAGACTTGGACCCTGTTATCTCACAGAGGACATCCTCTGCGGTGTAGCGCTGCAGAAGGGGAACTTCTACAAGGTCATCCAACTTCACAAAGCCTGTAAAAATGAAAGAAGAACAGTTTTATTACATAAAGCTTTATCCATCTCAACACTATCATGCCTTGGTAGGATTTGGGACCCTTCCCTGCAAGAGGACATCCTCAGCTGTGTAGCGTTGCAGAAGGGGGACTTCAATCCCGGGGGGGCACTCAAATTATTTTTTGACGGGGGTGTGCCTCACGGAACTCTGAAATGGGGGTCTGAAGAGCTGACTACAAGCACAAAATATAGGGTCTTTGGAGCTACAAAAACCCTGAAATGGGAGTTAAGGGGTCTAAGGAGCAGACTAAAACTACAAAAAAACATAGACATGGAGCTACCAAAGACCTACGGAAACCCTCAAAAAGGCTCAAAAAGGTCCAAGGAGCCGAACTAGAAGAGAAAAATGGACTTGGCGCTAGTCAAATATATAGCCAAGTCATTCTGGAGGACTATGGAGCCGAAATACAAGAAGAATAATGGACTTGGCGCTAGCCAAGTCATTCTGGGGGTCTATGGAGCGGCAATTTTTGAAAATCGGGTATCTTTAGAGCTGCGATTGGGTGTGAAAAAGGGGTTCTTTTAAGCGGCACATACTCGTCTTACATTATACATGAGTGCCCCCCCCCCCCCCGGGACTTCAATAAGGTTATCCAGCTTCACAAAGCCTGCAAAATGAAGAATTAACATACATTTTGATTTTGATTTCATGAACGCTATACATCTATTTGCTATTTACTGTCTATCATAAACAAAAACAAATGAAACTGTTATACTCCCTCCCCTACTCTAATTCTAGAAATTAACGTTTGTTTGCTTTGTGCCCCAGTAGACCGGTGCTATTTTTTAGCATTGCCTTCTCCATAACTGAGTTAATCTTCAGTTGCTAGGCATACCGTAGAACACCATCGTCAAGCACCCCCCAAGCACCTATATGCATCTTGCTTTTAAAGAGCGCCTGCTCTCTGTCCAAACGGGAAACTTTAATCAAGAATGCAAATAATGGTGAGGAATATTCATAAAGGATAATAATGGAGGTGAATCTCATGGAAACGCAAGATGCGTATAGGTGTTTGGGGGTGCTTGACGATGGTGTTCTACGGTAGGGTGTTGACACGTGCAAGAACTCATTTACATTGTGGAGATGGGGCTGAGAATAAGACATTCCCCCTAACCAAAATGATGCTTTCAAAAATCAATTATCATTTTAATCTCACCTTGGGAGCACACACTGAGGCCTTCTTTCTTGTGCTCCATACCGCAGCAGGTACGACAGTTTCTTTCCCAACCGCTCATCTCTCTCGACTCCTTCCTTTGGCTGGGCTTCCCCTATGGCCTCGCTATTATGACTCAAGCATTTAAATTTTTTTTTATAATAGTGGGATAAATACTACTTCTACTTCTACTACTATTACTACTAATACTACTAAATAATATATGTATTTAGTAATATTCATAATAATAACAACAACATTTCTCACCTTGGGAGCACACACTGAGGCCTTCTTTCTTGGCTCCATACCGCAGCAGGTATGACAGCTTCTTTCCCAACCGCTCATCTCTCTCGACTTCTTCCTTTGGCAGGGCTTCCCCTATGGCCTCGTGGTTATGTCCCTGTAACATTTTTCTACATCAGCTGTCTGTATTGAGGTGCATGACCAAAACAAAAAAGGGATAATAAGGTAAGTGAGAAATACAGACTAAAACTTCATATACAAATGGAAGAAAAGTAGTTAGATTGTTGTTGAAATTGTCTTGTATGTTATCATTTAAAAAGGAAAAGATAGTTGAGAAATGTAGACTAGAACTTCATTAGCGGCGCCAATCCATCGGAGCTGCCTATTCGCTTCAAATGTTTGCATGGCACATACAGCTGGCTCAGTTCTCCCTAGTGGCAATGTCCCCAAGCCACTCCAGTATATTGCAACTTCATATCTGGATACAGCTTGAGGCTGGCACAAACATGCACACACACCAACGCAGGATCATTGAGCTTCTCAAGAATTTCTAACACCCTCTAAGTAACATCAGAAGCTTTTATTTTTAACATTGAGTTCAGATCAATAAGGATCAGGTAATTCCCAATTTTCCCACAATTGGGTAAGTTTTTTAGAAATACAACCATTCGGAACATTCCCTTCTTTAAACATGACAAACCATACAAATTCAAATTTTGTATGAAAAAATTGTGAACTTTTGCCAAAAGTTTTGGACAATTTTGCTTCCGACAGATTTGGCCATTGATCAACAGCATTCGTCGATATTCGGCCTGCTCCTGCTAGTCAATGTGTGTAATTAAGACTAAGAGCACACCTACATGTATGCGGATTCATCGAGCTCTTTATCAAAATATTGGCCTTTTATTGGGGACAAACACACTATACTTAGTCAACATGCAGGCCACACATTAAAATTGAACTTGAATGTTGAAGGGTGAACAAAATTGTGATATTTATCTTAATCATAATTCATGATTACTATATGATTCATATGGAAGTTAATTTTTTGTATACAGAAACATTTACCATGAAATATATATATTTTGTACGAAAAGAAGAAGAAGAAAACTTGACAACAAGCAACATGCGACAGAGCTGAGGACGACTGATTGATTGGCGCACCGCGGCTATCCGCAGAGCTACTTCGAGCGAGCGCCCGGCCCGGGGGTCGAGCGGCCCAGTGATTGAGCAGCTGAGCCTGCTAGTGCTTACCGTGCCCGTTGTTGAAATATCAACTTAATTATACGTATTTTTACCATTTACGGTTAGTATATTAATACTCATACTTACATGATATCATCGGCTTAAGAACCAAGAAAAGGTAGATCACAAACGGAATAATATATTGTTTGTTCTATTTACTCTGGACAAGAAACACTAAATGTGGACTGATTCCCCCAGTTTCGCTGTGCTGTCGCAATAAAAATGTAAACATGATTGCGCAATCGATCCATGCTTCCACATACCAACAAATGTTTAAGAGATTTCAAACTTCGTTGTTGCAATGATCTTGGTGATAGTTTACTCTTGTATGCAGCAGTAATGAAGCAATGTTTAAATCATCATGGCAATATTTTTCTAAAAATGATATATACAATTTTGTTTTTCAAAACAAACGTCTCCATATTATTATAGACAGAGAATATTAGACAAGCCTTTCAATAGGATTTCAGCTCCATATCAATATTTAGTCAAAATCACACTCGGTAATGCTTAGGTCATAAATGCTCCGATTTGGGACACGGCGCCCGTACGATGCACCTTTTAAGGTTGAAATCTTGCGGGAATATTGCATCATCATCCATATCCAGTCAAAATTAATCACACTCGGTAATGCTTAGGTCATAAATGCTCCGATTTGGGATACGGCGCCCGTATATACGATGCCGATTTTAGGTGAAATCTTGCGGGAATCTTGCGGCGCCCGCAGGGGTGCCGTGGCCAGGGGTGTCGATCTGTTCGGAAAACACAATGCATTGGGGGGGGGGGGGGTGGGGGGGTGGGGGGCGAGCATTGTTTGTGAACAATAGCTCGCCCCCCCCCCCCCCCCCCCCCACCCCCCCCCCCCCCCCCAATGTATTGTGTTTTCCGAACAGATCGACACCCCTGGCCGTGGCTATCGTGCGGTCGCCGTTGCATTTTTCCTCGCCGTACGATGTCAACAAATTGTTTAATGCTTAGGTCAAAAATGATCCGGGCGCCGTACGATTTTTCTCCCTACGGCGGATTTTCTACGATTTGGGGAAATTGTGATATCGTACGCTTGTCTGTGGTATTTAAGAGTAGCAGTCACATATTCTCCGGGGCCCGTACGATGATGACCTAGTGTCTTAAAATAAAACGTAAATCTCACGGCACCCGTGAACACAAACTTAGTGCCCATACGGGTGCCTTACGGTGCTCTTACGGTCTCAAAATCGTAACGATATTCGAGAAAAAAAGGCTGCGATGTCCGTGCTGTGCCCGTGCGATGCCTTGCGATGCTCTCTCAC